>LYUA01001312.1:103896-117993 GCA_002093875.1 Calopteryx splendens | reverse complement strand
GAGAAGGAAAGAAGTCGCAAAAATGTTTCGCTCACCATTGAAGGGAATGCATACCGAAAACATGACGACAGGTGAAAGAACTAACTTCCCACCGAAGGTTCATTCTATTCTCTTCCAGAAAGAGAAAGGAAATGTGTCAGAGTCGCAGAAAACTAAACGCAGGGGAAAAAGTGGACAACAGCCAAAGGGGCAACGAAGAAAATGAGACAGGCAGCGCTGATATAGTGAAGCTAAAAGACAACGTAATTTTTGTCGGGGACGAAGACACAAGTGAAAAATTTGCTTGCGGCGAAATATCGGGGGATAGTAGGGCAGTTCCAATGGATAATGAATAGGGAAATGAAATCCTAATGGAAGGAGATTACAATATGATTTTTGAGACTAGAGCAAACCAGAAGGAAGAAACGCCGCCTAGAAGAACTTTCCGAGGTAATAAACATAGAAACTGCAAACAAATTCAGTCCACTGGAAGGATTGGAGGGAAAGCCGGGCATCTCTGAAATGGAGACGGAGAAACAGAATAATAAGGCTCCTAGGAATAAGTGGCCGCCGCCGATCGTAGTATACAAAACTTTAAACGTAACGGACTTTATGCGGTAAATACGGAGCATGATGGATGATAAAACGTTTACTATTAAAAAATTACAGGATGGGTCCCGAGTCCAATTGAAGACTCAAAAAGATTATGATACTCAAGTTCTTAAAACGGCAAAATGCCCAAATAAACACGTGGGCTCCGAAAGATGAAGGAGTCTCGCGATATATTATTCACGGGCTCGACAAAGGAATAGACCTTGAATTTATCAAGGAAGATCTAAATAGCCAAAACGTCCCCTGTGTGGCAGTCAGAACACTAGCTAAGCATAGGGATGACATCTATGTGGTAACAATCCAAAAAAAGAAGGAATTTAATGTAAAATCTCTGGAACTAATCAAAGTGGTTTGTATCCACCCCATATCGATATCACCGTATCAATATAGGTCTCCACAAAGATGTTTCAGGTGCAATAGATTCGGACACGAATCACGATACTGCCAAGCAGCGCCGAAATGTTACCGCTGCGCCTCGGATCACGAGGGAAAGGATTGCCCTAAAATTGGCCTTACAAAGTGTTGCAACTGTGGAGGACCTCACGAGGCGAGCTCCAGAGAATACGAGGTGTATCAAAAGGTCAACTCAGCTCAGGCGAGAAGAGAGAGGAAAAAGACGGAACGAGACAAAAATCATATGCCACCGGAAAAGAAAACAAATAACAAAGAGGAAAAAGCTAACGAACCAACAGCTATTAATCCTCCTGAAAACGTATGGGAAAAGAGAATGCAAAAAAGGACAAAAACTCAAGCTAGTAGTGAAGCTCCCCTGGGAAAATTTGACGAGGCCTCTAAATACAAAGACGGGGACGATCAGAGCGACTTAAGAGAAATTTTAAAGACACTAACAACCTTCGGGTCCATATTACAACAGCAAATGATAATGTTCCAGGAGATGTTATAAAAAATTACGGGCATATTATGTTCAAGAAGAACCAATAATGAATAACACGCCTAAAGTTAAAGGACTGGTCATGGCTCTATGGAATGCGCATGGGGATATTATAAATAAGACGCTGGAACTTGGTGCGTTCCTAAGCAAGTATAAAGTAGGCGCCTATCTCATATCCGAAACGCACCCGAGAAACAATAATAACTGGGAGATTCACGGATATGAAATCAACCGTCGGGATAAGGATCTAAAACCCGGACAACGCGCCCGTGGGGGCGTAGCGATTTTGACGAGAACTGACGTGAAAACGATCAATAAACAAAATATGGCATTAGGCAACCTGGAGGCGGTTGGAGTAGAAATGACTACCAACATAGGGAAAATAACAATATATTCCCGCTACCTGCCACCCCGGAGCAATACGGACCCGGAAGAGTTTGATAAGTTAATGGATGGCGATAATTCTACAATAATTGGAAGAGACCTAAATGCCAAACATATACAATGGAAGTGTCCAGTTGAAAATAAGAAGGGACAAAATATATGTGAGTGGGCGACCAGGAACTCACTAAATATAGTAGCTCCCGAGGAACCAACTAGAGTTATGAGCAGAAGTGTGATGGATTTCGCAATAATAAAAGGAATCAAACGACCTACAAAAACAATGGTTGTGAACGAATTAAGTAGCGACCACTATCCAGTACTCCTCTCTATCGGTGCGAAAGCAATAAGAGTTCCGGACCAACCCAAAATATTTTGCTACGGACTAGCAGACTGGCCTAAATTTGAATGCCTCATAACAAAGGAGTTATCGAGGAAAACAAATGAACTCACAACGGCCAAAGAAATAGATGAGTTGGCGGAACATCTCACTATCACCATTATTAAAGGGCAAAAGGAATGCGTTCTCGTGAAGGGGGACAAATTTCCCTTTCATCTCAGTCACGAAGGTGAAGGAGACAATAGACGGTACTCCAGTGCGGAAGGCAACCGGATACGATAAGATTCCGAGTGAAGTTATTAAAAAGCTTCCATTAAATGCAGTGACCTTCTTCGCGGACATTGCTAATGCGTCATTAAAGATTGGACATTTTCCTACTTCGTGGAAGAAATCCACAATCAAATGTATACCAAAAAAAGGAAGAAAATTACTGCGACCTAATGATCTAAGGCCAATCTCAATACTCTCTAATCCTGGAAAGCTCCTCGACAGAGCCATTGCGCCATATTTCAAAGAAATTGCCCAAGTTAAAGACATACTCCCTCCAAAACAATTTGGGTTTCGTGCAGGTCACTACAAAACTCACCAGATCGACCATGTGCTGGAATACATTGAAGAGTCTAATAGAAGAAAGGAGTTTACAATAGGTGTCTTTATAGATATTTCTAAAGCATTTGATAAGGTTTGGCATGAGGGCTCCTCTACAAAATGGATATGTGGAAATTTCAAAGATGGTTATTAATATGGACAAGGTCATACCTAAGCGACCGAGAATTTTAGAGCATACGATTAGAGGAAGATGGCAGAGCTGCAAGGGGAATGACACACGGGATTTATCGTGGGAGAGTTATCGCTCTTCAGGTTGAACACATGGAGCTGATTTGCAGCTTTTCATCTTGTAGAAATTCAAATGGAGAATATAATTTGACTAAGTGAAAACATATGTTCTTTCTCACGATGCTTCGAATAGTTGGCACTCAACCAATTACGAAATATGGTATTTGATTAATTTCGTTACTTGAATACATAGACGGAAGAAATGCATTTGCTCCATTCTCCTTTTTTCGTGGTAAATATATAGCTATCGCTAGTTATCTCCTTTTTCATTTCCTTTTTCCTTTGTCAATTTTTTGTCAAGGAGCTGATATTTTTGTTTTCTGTCATGGGCAGTGCTGTAAACCTGCCAACACAAGAATCGCAGAAACCTTATAAGGTTTATATATATAAATAGTCTTAATAGGCCTTATAGTAAACCTTGATAAGTAGGTTTTCCTACTTGCACAGGTTAAAATAATGATATTGCTATTTTTAGGAGGAAAATATCAGCATGAAGTTTTGGACAAAATTTCTTGAAATGAAATATTTTTCCTTTAAAAACGTAAAACCCATACAAATTATTTCAGTTAAGCGATTGATACGAAGATTCAGGGCCCTTGGAGGTGTTTAAAAGTTGAACGACTCCAATCCCCAGCTAGGCTACAAATAAAATATGTCTGAAATTTGATTTTCGCCTTCATAGACTCAAACGTTACTTATTCAAGCCAGATGTCGTTAAGCGGAATCCTACTCCGACACCGCCACGGGAAATGCTTTCCATCCTCGCTTCACAGGTTCCTTCTTTGAGACGGGTTTAATTCGGCGTTCATTCTGCCCTATGACACCGATATTCCCGGCTTTGACAGGTTTCCGCCTTTGAAAGGTTTCTCTGCACCACCCATTGACACGCAATATTTTTCGTGGGATCAATTTGGGTGATCCCTCAAGACCTCCACGTGTGTTACTCTTAATTAGAGTCGGTCACTACCGAACATAGTGGAAAGGGGTTCGGCTGGTGCCTCGTGGCCCTGGCTGTGCGGCCGATTGCTCTCGGTTCGGGCCGAGGGTCTCAGACTAGTAATTCCCTCGAATAAAACATCGAATAAAAAAGGTCGATCGGTCAACCTCCGGGTCCGTCGTGTTCTAAGCGAATCTTTGATACTTAGTCCGAATGAGTCTCCAGGAATTGGCCGGCCGTGGGTGCATCGGCACATGTATTCGGCGCTTGATCGATGTGCGGCCGAACTTTATGCTTTACATTTGCAAGATTTAGCTCACAATGGTGATCAAATTAAAAAGATGTGCGAAGAAGGTGCGACCAAAGGGGTCCGTGTCTCTAAATACAAAGAGCTGATTGGCCTACATCTACAAGTGAGCTTTCAAATCCTTTTGGTTAACTGATATAGAGATTACGATGATTAAATTTTTCCCAAAACTCTTTGCGTCGCTATTTCACAGCGTATTTACTATCGATTAAATGCGATAATCTTTGTACTTTTCCACAAGATTTTTATTCATTTCGACCGGTTTCACCTTGATAAGGCACCGTCTGGCATGTTTTTGAAGCGTCTCAATGGTATGCATACACAAGTTAAACAATTATTGGTGACAGACGAGTCAATACGTTTATGAAATGCATATATTGTGTATATGCACAACTTAGAAAAACTTGCCAGACGATGCCTTATTGAGATGGAAACAGTCGTAATGAATAAAAATCTTGTTGAAATGTACAAAGTTGACCACATTTAATAGAATTTAACACTCCCACGAAGTCACCCCTAAATAGACTTAATTTGAACGTATTTACTTTTCTTTCTTTTCTATTACTTTGAACCCTTTTACACAGATTTCCTTATTCGCATTCACTACTGCTTTATTGCTACTTTTAAATTGATCTGTTGCTTTAAAAAATGAACCCCAAATGCATATGCATATTTGTAACTTGCAGGAAGATAAGTACTTCTTCTTAAACTATGACTTTATTTGTAATGAGAAGCCATTGTTTTGGTTTATTATCTTACCTATCCATCATGGTCTACGTGTCACCTCAGGCGTTAATTATATTTACATTTAATGTACTCTATATACATTTAAATACTTTACCTATTTACATTTAAAGTACACTATGTTATACTTAAGGTATTTTCTGCGTCATCTTCGCAATAATGCATTGTGTTTTTTTGGTTTCATGCATAACAATTCACGGCATACTAATTTATTTCAATGCACTCCTCATTATTATAAGATTGTCATTAATAAATAATTAAAGTTTCCCTAAACATTTAGATGAAAAATCTACCTTAATTTTCAAGTTTTTTTCATACCTTGTTATGCAACGATTATTATTATTATTATTAATTAGGTAATGAATGTCATAAATGCTTCTTTTTAGTTTTAATTTTTTTCTTTCACTTCAATATCAGCAACTTTTTTGTTTATTTGCTTAGTTTTCCTCGGAATGTAGCACATTACTGGGGTAACTTCTTTAATTCCCTTCTATGTCTTCCACTATCTACTTCCCATCTCTATCTTTATCTCATCTCTATCTATCCTCATCTCTATTTCTATTCTATCTTTCTTTCCAAATTTCCCTTCATGTACAAAATCCCCTCGCAAAAAAATACGCTAAGCCATGTAAACGACCCAGGTGGCCCAATGGATAGGGTACATGCTTGATTTCACGAGAGTCGAGGACTAGATTCCGGCCTCGTCCATGGTATACTACCCAAATTTTCCACGGAGTCTATGACTTCCCATCCGTCAGAGGCCCTGAGAGGAACACCATTCCCCTGACGGTAATCCATAATTTATCCCAGGGAAGAAGCAAAAGTTGAAAACGTTTTGTGTGACTCAGTCAAGGCTCATCGTACCCCCTTGCTAGAATGGTAAAACCTAATCGCAATCCTAGGTGAAAGTGTACTCCAACCAACTCACCAGTGTGCCAAGTCTCTGGATAAATTGTTCGTCCGGTTTTATGCTTTTCAATAAAAGTGATAATTAATGGACTTGTGAAAACTCGAAATGTTTAACCACTTATCAAAGCAGTGAGAGAATCATTTAATAATTGTCTTAGCAACTCAGTAAGAATGTTTGATTTATTTGGATAATGTTTATTTTATCTTAAAAATAAAATGATAAATAAATTTTTCGAGGTTGTATATTGAGGGACACAACCAATTAAAAATTTTAGCAGTGTGCTTTACGTCAACGCTCAAAATTTTGTGTGGCCTTTTAAACCGATTTGGAGAAAAACTAAGTATATCTTTATTATTAAAGACTCAAACTTAATGTTTTCCACTACTTGTGGGAATTTTTGATTATTATTACTATTAAAATTTGGTAATTCACCGGTTAGGCTAGGTTTCTAATGGACACAAAACCTCAACCCTTCAATAACCGCATTAACTTCATTTCCGCATATTTTCTGTCACACTTCATTACATCTAAAACATTGCTTAATTTTGTTTACTATGCATATTCATTTTTATATTAATTTTGACGAGTCATATATCAGTTAACATGATCATCTGACAAATAAGTCAATTATTATTCTTAAAGCTACTCACGTATAGTGGCTTTTTTAGATCGTGTGACGGGTGCGAACCAAGTCACATATTCTACTATTGCGTTAGGAATTTTCTCACAATAGCCGCTGTTCTGACATTACTGCACTGTGGATGCTTGTGTAAATGCGTGGTTTGATATCTAATGCTTTGATATAGTTAGTGAAATTTTTACTGATGACGCATCTTATGGACATTATGATTGACGCGACTGTTACTGCAATTTGCTTCCAGAGCTCATTCAAGTCAATGGCTAGAAGAGGGTATTTTGGCATTTTTTTCCTCCATTCTTTTGTGTTAGATTCGAGCCATTTGGAATGGGTGGGTCTATCAGGAATGATTTACTTAATATTTTGCTAACGTGTGATGCACGGTTCATTGCTTATTACCATTTTATCCGTATGCTGTGTCCTGTCCCAATGTAGTCTGAATCCTCCGATTCCAAAAATCAAACCTAACCATAATTACTCATCCATGACAACTGACGCATACGGCCTCGATCCTCAGTCGCCTGCCTGAGATAAAATACTATTTATCTTTTTCAGAAGGACATTTATGAAATAATATGTAAAAATGAGAGGTGCGAAAGGGATAGGTGCAAGGATAGAGTAGTATGGAAGAAATAAGTAAAAGGGAGGAAGTTTCCTATAATGACCTGAAATTCGGCCTTTTTGATTTTATATGCTTCGGAAAGGGAAGGATAAGTGGATGAGAATTTTAAGGGCACTACTAGTGACGCTTACCTTGGCGAGTCCAATAGAAGGGAATTTCTCAAACGCCATGAGCGACTCTTCTCCCATTCCGCCTTCCAGCTGTCCCTTGTAGATCCGTGTTGCCGTCACCGTTGACAAACCCATTCCATCGCCCAAGAAAATGATCACATTCTTCGCTCTGCCGCCAATTATGGTGCGGTCTAGCGCTTCCTTTAGGTCCTTGGTACCCTGATTCATCCAGTAGTTAGAATCTGCAAAGATTAAGACACGCTTATAGCACCTTGGCTTATTTTGCCACCGAGAGCGGCGTCTCAGTGGCACTTCGATCTTGAGAAATAATATTCTCCAAATTACTCGCTCAATATTTACGTGAACACAGAGTCTTTGTCAGATGATGTCTTCCGTCCCTTGACACAGATAGGTGTCGAGGGACGGAAAAAAATGCGTTTAAAAGAGTTCAAAACGATGCCAGTGTCCGGGAAAGGATATAAATATGCGCTTAGATTCGTCAAGCATCAGCTCTCAAGGAGCTCGTGGAGCCGAAACAGTGTTGCGAAAGGGACAAATTGGTATTTTTCAACCCTTAGTGCATAAAGCTGCCCGAAATCTTGCTTCCTACGTGTGAAAATATTTAGTTCATCCACATATTCAGTATCAGTAACTCACTGAAAAAACACGTTCATTTAAGAAAATTTTTAATTCTTCGTGTTCCCACAAATTATCTGCGTCTCGTCTTACGAAATGCATTTAAATCGGTAGACAAATACTCCTGGAAACAACCTTAACGGGCAGTCTATAACACTGCATTTCAAATTTTCAACGAAGATGTTAGAATTGATGTAGGGAATGTCATTCGATTGCTTTGAACTGATTGCACCAATTGTGTTGGCCAGGGTTTGTCACTCAGTGACTATAAAGATAGCATAAAAATACTGCTTGGGCAATGCGATTAGGGCATTAAAATATCGTGTCATAGTCGCAGAAAAAGAATCCCTCAGGGAAATGCAAATTCTTTTCTCAGTCTTGCTTATTCTGAAGGTCGAGGTACGTATTGTACCACGGAGTCGGGTCAGGCGCGGGCATTGATCAGTTTATAAAGGTCCCAAGAGCCCCAGCCGTTTCGGGGCGACCTCATTTGGACCCAGACAATTCAACACTCAACCCTGATGCGGGATTACCTCTTTCTTCCTTGATAGATACTCTCCATTGCACATCCACTGTTGAGCCTCCACGTTTAGCAATCCAGTTGATGTCGATACACTCAGGATTTTATAGTGCGAAGTCCCGACTGGTGGACAGAGTTTAAGTGTGCACGCGCAGACAAAAAACTCGAAGGCCTAAACTAGGCGGAATTTCGATATTTTTGCCGGGACGAATATTTTCTAATCCAAATGTACAGTTTTATTTTACTCGACGTTGATGGAGGAGAAAAGCGTTTGCAAGAAGAAGGGAATACATGACAGGTATACAAAGGTAGGACGTAAATAAAAGATTAGTATAGGCCAAGATGGAGAGTAACCTTCATCCGAAACCTGGTCTTTGAGGTAAGAGGATGAATGTAGATTGAAAACTTCCGAGATGGGAGCATGGGTAAGAATGAAGAAAGGTGATTGGATAGAGAATAAAACTAACGGTGAAGCTTCAAATATGAAGACAAGTGAGAAAGTTGGTAAATTAAATCCGAAGAAGGCAAAAGAAGTGGAGGAGAAAATGGAGGAAATATTGAGGGGTAGTGGGACGTCAAAGATCGTAATAGATGGAAGACAGTTTGGCACGAGGGGTAAAGGAAAGAAGAGAACATGATATTAAGACGACTATAAGGCTATTAAAATTACGAAGAACTAAAGAAGGAAAAAAATGTAGGTAAAACAATTTCGAAAGTTCGAGCGATATGTAGTACATTATAGTTGTTAGGGATCGTTCAATATGAGCCTTTATATGATAAGTTTCCCTTGATGGCTACAAAACTTGATGACAGCGAAACGAAAAGTTTAAGATAAGGACGAGTTCAAGCGGAAGCAATGGTCAAAAGATATAAAACCAGTTGGTCGAATATTAAGAGTTTTATTGATACTTTGAACGTGTTACATCCGAAAATACGTTCAAATTTAGCATTCGGGAAGTTGTTCCCTTTTCCGTTAATTCCCAAGTCGACTTTTCTCCACCATGCTCTTTAATTGTGTGCGTATCCGGGAAACATCTTGCCTTTTCCACATGACCAAACTGTTTTGAGTAATTGTGGGCGATTCTACGACCAATGGTTATACCCTTGCCTCCTCATTGTCGTTTACTTGCATTCCAAACACGGAAACGATTTTTAAGTAGAATTACCCTTCAGTTTGATCCATTTTGACCGGCACAGGTAATATATAATTATAAAAAAACATATTAATTGAATTCGTGATTTATGATATAGGCCCGAAATTGCTTACAATGCTTACATGGATCAGAAATCGGTAAAAAGAGATGATTACTGGCCTTGAGTTCAGACCGCACAACGATATCACAATCAACGAAATGATATATTGAACAATTTGAAAAAGGGGTTAACATGCGTAAAGAAGAGCAATAAACTCCGAATTAACTGGTTTTCCCCATTGAATGCAAAGCACTCCGAATGATATAGATACATAAATTGTAGCTTTATCCCTTAATCATGGGGTTCCCAGATGTGTGTAATCATGCCTCCGAAGGATTTTGTAATATGCCTAATGAATATTAGGACTTTCGTTGATAAGGTATTGGATCGATGAATGTAAGAGGTATTCTACATTCAATTTTAGCCCTTGATTGGTAATGAAATCGATTCTACATTGATAGTTATTACCACTGACAACTTCATCCGCTATATAGGATTTGTTCATTATCGGCAAGTTCCGACCTAAGGCCACAGAAATGATCACTACTATTCCTTACAATTGTCAACTTAATTGTGTTATATGAGACAACCAACTATGGGTTGGTCGTTTGTATTTTGAAACCAGAAAAAACTGCTCGGCTTAATAAAGGCTTATTAGGTGCAGTTAGATGGATTGCTGCAACTCTCCCCTTCGTTTATTTCTTAGCTAGCCTTTTCCGTTCGTCTTAACTCCCTACATAGCATATGAAATATCTCTATGCTTACTCCATTATTGATTTATTTGGCGGTTATTTCACATACCATATCTCTTATAAAAGGGAAGTCATCTGCATGCTGTTGTATTTAGCTGTTACATTCAGCGGTGTAGTTTTGGGAAGAATTATGCTATTTTGACTATTAAAAAGCCACTATTTTTTTAAGAGGTACCTGTGCTGGCACCGATACCAATTAAACCTGTACATATATAGTCAAAATTGTACCCCAGTCTTAAACGTCTTCAGGCTTTTTAAAAACGTGCAGAATAGTGAAGAGGAGGATATTGCAAGAGTTTTACTCGCGTAATTTTTTTAATTACGACCAAACTAATGTAAATAAGCCACAAATATGTGCAAAAAATGAAGGAACTGAAGTCAAAGTCGTGTAGATGAGCAATTGGTAAACTGGTAAAAATTTTTAACGAACTTTTAGAGGAACATGTAAACGCAGTTCAAGAGTTAATGTTTCATACATAGAAAACAAAGGAAGGCAAACGGCTACTGTTTGTCATTTTCTTTGGCTGAAAGCCCAAGGGAGACAAATAGCAAATATTTTTTTACGGCAGCAAACGAATTTTCTGATCAAATACCTGTTGGTGAAGAAGGCTTTATCCGAAGGGTCATTTTAGAACCCAATTATTCAATAAATACTAAATAAGTCGTGGAGTCGCTTATGACTCTGTTTTCCGATCACAAAATTTTTTACTCGTATTTTTAATGCCAGAACAAGATGCTTGGGAATCTTCCAATTTTTCTAGCACAGATTCGTGTGAGCTTGTGATTTTCCTCTGTTTCCTATATTTCCTCTTTTAAGTGTTGATAAGTCCCTTCTAAAATTTACAAATTATCATCCCCAAAGGCGTGGTATTCCAGTGAGTAGAGCGCTGGGCTAAAGACCGATGAGCCCGGGATCGATTCCAGGTGACGCCTCTTGGCACCTTCAGCTTCACTCAACGTGTGTACAATTTTTCGGGTACCAGGTCATGCCGGGAAATCACAGGCGGTACAGGAAAAGGACCTGCCCCCCTAACCTGATGTGTAAATTTCACACGCCGTTGGGATTAGTACAGGGTGAGCTCTACCCTCACCTACCAAACCGACCTTCGGGTTGATTACTGTGATTATCATTCCCAAACTGCGGTGGAACCATAAATAAACGTTGGCTGTAAAAAAATTTTCTCGTGAGTTCGTTGAGCCATTCTTTGTTCCATTTCAAGAAATAAAGTTATGCTGAATATAAGCTAAATCTATTGTTAATGCACCATGTCAATAAGTAACATGTTTTGTCGTAGAAAAATAAATGAATAATTCATACTCAGATATTTCAACTAATAGCAATTACATTTATGTCAACAGTGCATTAGTGGGAATGGCACCGCTTTTATGCATAATTATTATTTACAAATGTTGCATAAATAAATTGTTCAGCTTATTTTTCTGCAAAGATACTGATGCATGCTTTATAATTAGCCTTCCATAGCCTTAAAACATCAAATACTTTGAATAACCTTGTAAAATATTTTAGATTATTGATCGTTCCAATGGAATGCTAAAGTATGCGTGGGTCCAAAGTTCACGCAAGGCTGATTGGATGCCTGTTAACTGAACACCGAGCATTCTAACTTGATGCTGTTCTGATATTGTATGATTAGATGCAGAATGACTTAAATGGATTCAATATTGGTATGCGAAGTAATTTAAACCGTTATTTCAAGATATGTCATGCACACAGTCACACTGCTACTCACAAAATAGGCATATGGTTCGACCCGACCATTTTAATTGATACCTAGGTTTTATCGCTTAATCCGAAGGGCGTGAGGTATAATCCCGTCTATGAAGTTATTATCAATTTTGTTCACTGAAATAATTACGTTTATTAGAACCCATTAATTGCACGGTGCTTCTTCAAATATATACGATTCCTCCCTCATGCGATGTTCTGCTATACTCTAGCGACCAAATATCATAACGCGAATTTCACCATTTTAAGGAGGAACCTACTCTTTATACTACTGGATTCATAATAGAAATGATATTGGTACCAATGAATGAATTTATACTCAGCGATACTTTATTTATTTTTTAATGCTATTTACGTGGTCTGTTAGGTTATATGGTATAGAAGTATACGTTAAAAAACAGATTTTCAATACTTAATGGAAATGGTGGTTGTATTGAATTCATCATTGTTGGTATTTCGGTGAAACTAAATGTATAGAAATGCGATTCATCCTATTAAAATTTACATTATTTTGAGGTTTGACACATTAAAAACACAGTTTAAAGGTTTATTTTTGTAATTATATTTTGGAAGAAAGTAATGAGAAAAACAGCACCGTGACTTATTGAAAGAAAGGCATGTAAAAGAGTCCCATATTATCCTGCATTAAAATATCTCATTTTTTGAATTGGCGGGCATTATTTTCTCCAAATATTCTATAGTGTCTAATGAATAGCGCCATATTTTCATTAGTTGCTCACTCATTTTTTATTGTTGCTCCTTCCCTCTTTTTCGTTCAGTTTTTCAAACAGCCTATATCGTCTGTAAGCAATATATGTGTTATTCTTACCGTAACAGATTTGTTTCAGTGATGTTTCATTAGTTGTTTATATTTTTTTCGTTTTTTATTGCATAGTAACGTTGCCAGGTATATTACAGATTGGCGACACGGTGACTTGGTAATGACCAGAAGTGTTTTTGTCAAACCTGATTACCCGTGTTAATAAAATATCTATGGCCTGTTCTAAATTATACGGTGTAATTTAATGCCTAATCCATTTTGGTATTACAGTCCATTTGAATGGTACAATTCTCATGAGCAATTGGCAATCCCTAATTATTATTTATAGGTGATGCTTCAGCCTGCGGAGTCCCTCAAATTTAAATGACTCGGCTGTAATATTTCACGAAGTAGTAAACCAAAATAAATAAATAGAGTAAAAACGTATTTATCTAGGTGACTTGGTACTTAGTTAGTTATGCCACGTGAGTTTCAACTATAATGCATGGCGTTGCAATTATAGGACATGGCATACACGGATAGCACGTTAGTTAATATGGCTTCCAAAAAATAAGCAATGTTGCTCGCTAACATACAGATAAGCCTTCGACTCAGAGAACATGCCTACAAAACATGCACAGGGCATATTATTTTATAGATATTTAGGAGGGAATTTCAATGAGATACAGAAAATGTTTAAAATCATAACAAAATGAAAGAAAGTCGGATGCATTATAAATATAGACCAAAGGGAAATTGAGAAACATCAGAGGGCTAGAGAAGTAAGCCAAGGTTACGAAAACTATTACCAATTTATGCGAGGGACTAATCATCCGATTTAACCAGTATTTGATCATTTGCCTACAAATTTCAGGTTGAGTGCACTGCCAATTTTAGCACCACACGATCACCACGAAGGAAGATATCGGTGTAACTTTTGCGACTGTTGTAGCTGGTGACTAAGAAATCCAAGTCAAAAACCCAAGGCAAGTCAAAAGATCTTCGGTTGATTATTAATTTACATCCGCGTGCGAGATCTCGTAAAACGTGGTGATATGGAAGAAAAATTATCTTTCAGAAGGTGTAACAAACTGTGACGATATGATACAGTTGAGGCCGAGACTTGGTGGAAATCCATTATGATGTAAAATAGGAAATATAAAAACTTTGCGTTCCACAG
>LYUA01001312.1:49407-63900 GCA_002093875.1 Calopteryx splendens | reverse complement strand
TAGGCTTGCCTCCTCGCCGCCTTCCATTTTTTTCATTGGACTGTGGGTGGTGGCGTGCCTTTACACTGAAGTCACTTCAGGTTTCGTAAAAGTATGCCCCTGGTCGCTCTGTCTGACGACCTGGGTGTCCTTGATGATAACCCTTCTTAGGCTCCTAGATAACCCTGCGATTAGCTAACGCTACCAGGCGGGGACGAGAATTCAAGGATTTTGTGGGGGTTGCTTCCCTCTTAACAGCTGTTCAAAAGGACGATAGAATCGGGTAGTCGATGGCCTCGGGCTTTGTCAGACAATTACCTTAGCACAACTTATTTCATTTTGGTACATATACAGCTGCAAAGGAACCAAAATAGCAGGGAGTGGACTAATTACGGCAAAGAGGGAGCCTGGAAGCATCTACTTATACAATTAGGAAGGGCGTGTCGCAGGGGTATCCTAGCACCCCGTGCCACACGCCCTCGCGGCGGCTTGCGGGGTGTTATGTAGATGTAGAGATGTCAAAGGAAGCCTACTTTGTGGATTCCGCAGTAATTATTTCATGTGAGCAGTTCCGCTCTTACAGCATCATCAGGTCCAATACTTTCCTAACTTGCCTGTCTTTTGGGTGGTTCTGGTCAGGCCTCATTAAATAAGTATTCTAAGAAATTTGGATGCTATAAGTTAGATAAAAACCTCAAAGAAAAGCTCCCAGTGGGTTAAACTCTTCAACGGAGTATTTCTTAAATTCTGTGTTGTTACCGGAATGATAATTTTTAGGACGCACAACTGAAATATATAGCCACACATTGACACATTATAAAACAAAGTCTCTTCCATAGACCACTTTACTACTCGAAGCGTTCTGCAAGCGGAATAGGAAGTTAAGTCAAATAATTGACTGTCAATAAAAGACAAGAATGGAGAAGACAAGATGGAGAAAATATTCAAAATATGAAATAGAATTTTTGAGAGCTGAATTTAAAATGTTTGTACGTTTTAGAAAATTAAATGCCCCCTCATATATATTACTATCGGAGAAAAGAGCGGCACTCACACGAAAATACACCCGTATTAGTTTAAAATCATTTTCAAAAGTAGGTAAGTGCAGTGATCTTGCCTTTCGCCAGTCTTTCTCGCTGATGGGCATGTCATAACATGGAAATGAGCGGTAAACGATGCATCGTTAAAACTCACACACATCGGAAATCCCCAAACGCTTCCCTTCTATTTCATATGTAACTGATGGCTGCAGTCATGACACTTCACCCAACACGATCTTACAGATGGGAACGTATCACGGGGTGGGATGTAGAAATTAATGTACTGACTTTAGGAATTTTATCATCCTGGTCCCCGTTTCTTTGGACAACAGGGTGACGAAAAGTACGGTTTCCACAGTTTACGGGCGATCGCTGCCACTCCTTGAGAGAAATGCTTTTGTTGCTCGTGATTTCCCGACCGTGTTTCAGGTACCTTCCATCTGAAGTCGTCCCTTTTACTTGAGCAAACCAGGATTGATACCCTGATGGGAAATTTCGAGAGGAGCGCAGCGGAATCGATCACCCGCTTGAACCCATTGAAGTTATTTTGAGCGATTGGCGGTAGTTAGAGCGTTTTACGATTTGGTAAATGATTAGGCTCACATTCGATCAGATTCACGCCGAATTGTGAATGATAGTTGGAGCATGATTAAGTCCCGCGCAGGTATCAAGCGAAGAAAGAAGCCCCATGAATGTTATAGTGTAGTTCAACTTTCTGCCTGACGGACTGAGTACTTCCCCTGGGGTGTTGACCTCATAACGCAATTTCTCCCATTTCGCAATCGATCCCCGGCCCTCTAGGCAAGTGCACTGTTCACCATTCTAATAGCCAATACCAGCCAATTCAGTTGAAATTTTCTAATTTCATTTTTGTTGACTGTGGGGTTGCGTCCTCGCCTGTTAATGCTGAAGTTGCGGGTTCGATTCCCACATAGGTGGGTTATCCTTCACTTAGAAATTGGGTGTTTTTGATTCCTGATTTGATGTTCTCTTGTTCTTCCATTTCGATTACTCGTTAAAATATTTATTTTTGGATCAAATTGGCTGCTTAGTAACTTTTGTTAAATAAAGGTTTTAAAATTAAAATGCTTAGAAATAATAGTTTATTAAATAGATCTTTCCTACCGCCGGAAGAATTTTTAACCACCCTATTCCCCACTGCAATTTAAGCATATGGGTAACTTTTGGCTAATGGCTTAATTGGCACTCAAATGTTTTTCTCATCTGCCTTTCACGTACTCGCTTGGGCAGAAAGTTAATAGTACCACATATATGTATAAAACGACCTTATGAGAAAACTAACCTCAATTACTGGGTCATTAAGAAAAGACATGCAGTTTTGAGTTACTTTTTTACCTCCTTCCTTGTTTGAATTCACTACTGGAAAATGGTAGTTAAATAAATAAATAGCACTACCTATATAATTGTATATATTTTTTGTGCATTGCACCTATTGCAGTAACTAACCGTTTTCCTATTAAAAGGCTCTGTTTCTAATTCTTTTCTCTTTATTAACTGGTCGACAAATTTAAGAATATTTATCCATCTAAAGCACTTTGGAAAGCATGATATATGGGTGGACATAGAGTTTGTAGAATATTGTATAAAGATGGTAAGAATTTGGTGTTAAAAAGCCCAATGGAAACCTAAAATATTCCTCTCAATTTTTACCTAAAAATCTGTACTTTTGTACCAAAATGATCTGTACTTTTGATCTGTATTACATCTGGAAAGGTAGTAGTCCATCATTGACATGGAATGGGGTGGAAACATCCCAGTCAATTCCCTTATAAATATGTCAGATTTAGCACCCAGTGATCCATCATATTTATGCACCTTCTAGAATGTTCCTGCATCGATAGTTGTGATGCTCCAAAGAAGCTTAGAAATCAAATTTAAAAAAATAAAATCCTAGTGGAATTACAAAAATGATCACTAGTTTTTTCACTCTCAAACCATTACTCTGGTATATGTCAGATACAATATTGAAAACTGGTATGGTATTACTGTGAGTTAATGATTTGGAACAGTATTTCTATGGTTTAAAATAAATGTAAAATGCTATGCTTTAGTTTAATTTCATTTGGTGATCTTCCTTCATGCTCAATTTTAGATTCACAGCTCACTGGGAAGTAGGTACCTGTAAGAGGCATGAGAGCAGTTGAAATGAGTGAATTATTATGTGAGGATTTACGCTTTCTTTAGGTTTGCCACAAATTTGGATATCTTTTTAAGGAGAGGGATGGCGAATTCAAACAAAGATGGAGGTAACTCAAAACTGCAGGTCTTTTCTTAATGACCCCTTTTGCGCTGTTTAGATTGGGACTTCATAGATACCTATCATCCATCCTTTCCACAGTCCAAACCATTCACACATAATGTGATCCTGTGTTATATTGTTCAGAGCTCCCTTTTCGGAAGTTCTAGAGAGGGAAAGCATATGAATCATTTGAATTTTGAGGGTTGTGTGCCATTTACTTTCCCATATTTTCCTAATTCATTGAAAAGCACTTGTATTTTTTCTGTGTTTTTAGTGGGCTGTTTCTAAATTTTTATCTATTAACTTGCAACCATATTCATTTCTTAGACAGGAATATCTTTCAAGTTTAGGATAGGTATTTTCTCAGAACATACTTAATCATTTTCCTTTTATTTTGATTTCTCTTGCTTCCAAGCACATATTCTTAACTCAAAATCATGCTTAAACTCCTTCAAATTTGTTTTAGCTGAAATTTACGGAATTCTCACCTTGAAACAGTGTTACCAAGCATCAAGTCTGCAATTGTAGCTGTGAGATCCCAGATGATAAAATGTGAGAGTCCTTTTTTTCTTTTTTGGGGCATAAATATTCTGTCCATATGTTATGTAGAAAACATTGAGAGGCATGTAGATACATTTAGTGGTGACCTATGATATGTGAGCCTGGTCTCTAAATATGGGAATGGATCTGTTGCTCCTACTCTTTATTGCACTCATTTTATAGCTAATTAATTTATTTGAAGCAGTATTAAAACTATTTATAAATATAAACTATGATGAGTAAATAATAGCAAATAATATTGAAAATAAATATGCATTTATTAATTTTGACTTCAACAATGAGCATCTCATAACTTTAGAAAATCTTAATGCAAATGAAATATCAACATATATTCATTAACAGTACAAAAATATCCCTTGAAATATGAGTTAACTATATATGTACATGATTTACAATCAGTTGTAGTTAGCTGTAAATGGAAGTAGGTACTATGCATGATGCATCAGTTTATTCAGCATCTCTCAGGGATGCATATAGTGCTTAGTTAAATGAAGTATTTTCTACATGCTGACATAAAGGTAAATAATCGGGTAGACCTCTTGAGTTTTGCTGGTATACATATCAATGCATTTCAAATATTCATAGCTGATTCAAAGTAACAATGTATATAGGATAAAAACATAAGTATATGATACATTGGGATGCATAAGCATAAATGGGTGGAGAACATAAATACACAAGGCATCCATCTAGAACTACCACAAAATAGCATGGGAACAATAAAAAAGAATGCACAACAATTTCATTGACATTTTAATTTCATTTCAGTTAAGGGTTACACTTATTTTAGCAATTGCCTTTGTTTACAATTACCCTAATTTATTATGAATACTTAGTAGCCAATAATTAGTGTTATCATCCATTATAAAAAGGATGATGGTAGCACAGTCTCATCCTCTACTGATCACTTTAATAGTGGATTTTGTCCATTTCCTGAAAACTGTTTATGAATATGAATGTTCCTGTGTTTATAAGTAATGATTAAAATTATTCCGATATTAGTAATGAGTAATCACTTAGAATTTAAAATTGAGGCAACTTTTTACATTGGATATTATGTGATTTTCTCGTCTGTAAATCATAGATTCTATTATTAAAATTTCATAGGAATAGGAAATGGTTTTAGGCGTGCCTTTGAGGAACTGTTTTATGATTTAAAGAAAACAAAACACTATGTAGTTCCACACAATATATTTAATGCATGACCCAGGTTTCTTTGCCAGTCAAATTACATAAATTATCCACAGGTATACATACTCAGAATGGGGGAGGGGCTTTGTTATGTGGTAAATGAATATTTATGCTATTCTCATTCTCCCCTTCTGAACCTCCCAATATCCAAATTTCAACCTCACTGACAGCATACCATCCCACCCACTCCTCCCCCCTTTCCCCCAGTACCTTCCTTCTCAGTCACAGGCAACACCCTACCGAGCTACACAAATGCACCCTTTTCCTTTCCATTATCATATTCTTCTCCTCATTTCTTCCTATTCCAACCTTACTCCTCCCCTTCTGCACAAAGAAAATCATTGCCCTCACATCCCACTCCCAACAATCCCACTGCCACAGCCTCCTGTCATCATCAACCCTCCTAACTCATATCATAGAGTAAAGACCCTAGGGTCTTTACTCTATGCTCATATATAACCTGTGGTTTATTTCTGTACCTCGACCTGAAGATGTTACATAGCAAAGAAATGTGAGTCATGAAATAGATATATTACTGTGAAATTAGATAGTGTTTTGTGTTCTTTTAATTCATAGGAAGAGTTTCAAATGGAAATTCCTTCCATTTAATGAGGCATAAAAGATTGTGATTTTAAAAGACTTCCCCCAAAGTCTTTTTATACATTCAGTGAATATAACGTTCTGCTACCCTAAACATTATTTGAGTTACAATAACTTCAATTTACATCTGTTTATATCATTCTCCCCTTTTGGTATCCCTCAGATTAGTTACCCTGCCTGTTTTATCACCTTAAGTAAACATGAAGAAACACTTTCGCCTGATTTATTCATCTTTCCTTCCAGGACTTTCTTTTTCAATGAGTATTGGACTATGATTTTACCAAACAGGTTACCTTATCGGCATGGGTTCATCTTATTTACTTGCAAAGAGTCCATAATTTTGAATACTTCATTGGGAATGGGAATTCTCTGAACTTGTTGGTTTAGCCCGCAGCAAACTCAATAACAAGCAAAGATCCCAGGGGTTCACCAAAAGATCTACAAGCCTGAAAAATACAGCATTCTAGTGCTCACTTTCAATAAACTGGCATCTTTGAAAATAAATTTTCTGCTCTATTCTTTTAGATGTTTCTCTGGTAGTGAGTAGTGTTCAATCAATAATGCTGTAATCAGTCACAGTCAACTAAAGCCAACCATATTCTATATAAAAAACTCTCTGATTTATTTGCTTCATAAGCAGAGTATTGCAATCAATATTGTTTTAATAATTGCCAAGCACAGAAAATAAATTGTTCTAAATGCCTCTTTTTAGCCAAATCCCACTGTTATTTCCAAACATGCCCAAGAAAATCCTCGTGGCCCTCAATGCTCTACATCCCCCCCTCCTTCCCCAACCCTTCACTTTTCACTCCCCACACCCACCCCAATCTTCATGCCCCACCCCTCCTCTCTCCCTCCTCAACCCTTTCACACTACCATGAGTTGACTATTTAAGTTTGGTGTCATAGCATTCTAGTAGTTTCTGAAGATGCCATAGTTTAGTGAAACTGACCAAAATAAATATTTTCTCCATGGATCACTAAGTTTAAATTGCTAATTTCTTCGTAGTGGAACCCCACAAAATATCCATTTCTTGCAGTATTGTTACAAATTATTCAACATTTGCTTAGTGGGAATTGCAACAGTTAAATTTTGAGACATTTTTTTTCTCCAAGTCAATTCAACAAACCTAGTAAGTTTCCAGTTAGGTCAAAGCCACAGTCAAGAAAACTAAAATATAATTTTCTTGGCATATTAACCCCTTCGCTGAGTGTGATGATAATGTCCTGTAATGTGCTGCATATGCTGCTATGTGCATAAGGAGCATGTCTCGTCTTGAATTTCATTTACCTTTTTGCCACCTCTTGCACGGCAATAAAATACCACTGCAGGGAAAGGGCTAAGGTGGGCTTAAGTTCAAGTTAAGACACTCTAGTAAACAAATCTGGGAGACAAAATAGATACTTATTTAACTCACATTGGCAGACTAGAAAATTTCACTTATATTTTACATCTTCTCATCCACTTATAAAATGTAAACTCATCAAGCAAAATCTTTTCTCCTCACTCCCATTCCTCATTGTCATTCACTCCACAGTTACATTTGTTATGCTAAACTACAATTCCTGCAATCGTCACTCCCCAAAAACCTCNNNTTTGTTATGCTAAACTACAATTCCTGCAATCGTCACTCCCCAAAAACCTCAGTTCCGCATAAAATCTGGACCGCACCCACATCACAGCTTAACCCTAGCACCATGCACATAGATTCATAGTGTATATCCTCTAAAGGGAAACAAATAGTGACAATAAGTCCATATTGAAATGGTCATCAGCTGCTTTTAGTAACTATTCTGTACTTGGCCGGGCGTGGTACCTCATATTATAAACAAAATTTATCATATCAGTTTTCTTGAAACTTATGAAAAATGAGGGAAGTAATCATGATTAATGATTTAATCCACACACTGCATTCATTTAAACTTTGTTTCTCTTATATGGTAATAGGTTTACCAATATATATATTGAATGTTTACCAAAAATCCTCTATACATAGTAATTGGTAAATTGTGGGATAAACTTTAATGTCAAAGTCAGATGGAAATATTGATTCAGATATCTCTAAGCNNAACTTTAATGTCAAAGTCAGATGGAAATATTGATTCAGATATCTCTAAGCATTGCAGCAACAGTGCTAAATTGTATTGCATCAAAGTCAGTGCACATAAATTGAAGTTTTTCACTACTCTCAGTACTTCATTGATTCATCTCTCTTTTTATCAACTGACATTTTCTGATGGTATTCTTACCAAGTTAACAACCTAAAAATTGTGTGTTTTAGAACTCCACAATCACTTTCAGTTTGAAAGAGTGGTGCATAGTGGACTGCTGCTTCATAATCTTGAGCTGGTAATGTATTAAAAGATATTTCTACAAAAACGTTTTAAATAAGTTAGGGAGCATATTATCATAGAGTAAAAATAGTCTCTGATATTATCCTTGGTAACAAGCATGCATTTTTTGTCATAGGGATATTTTTATGCAAATTTTTACCCAAGTAATACCTTACACTTTACACACAGCCTGGAAATGTTTAAAAAAAAGAAAAACAGTGTGGTAATACTGTGTGCCTGTGTTATGATAGGAATAAAACAAGGAGACACATTCATGTAGTTTGCAAAGATTTATTTAGAGCATGAGCTGATTACCCCGCAACATGCCATACCTCTCACTTGCTCCCTGGTAATGATTCACACTACTGAGAACATGTGCTAACTATATAAATGCCCTTATGGTGGGGGGGATGTCAATGGACTCCATAGAATGGGGTCGGACCAAGAGCAATTGTAAGAGATCCTCCCCTTCTCAAGGGTTGGTTGAAGGTCCTTTGTCATAAGAATGCAAGGGGTGGACTAAGAAATCAGCCTGTATCCCCCCTCCTTACTTTGCATACTGGCTAGAGTATCATCTCTGCTGAACTTAGGGTACCCGAATAAATATTTGCTGAACAAAAAGCAATAACATCTATCATATTCTTTAAAGTCTTCATCCACTGACACAGGATAATACATTTTTAGCACATATTAGTTCAAATATGTCTAAAATGATATGTATATTAAATAAGTCATGATATCATCCTTTGTCCCACAAACAAATAGTTTACCTAAACAATATTCTAGATATGGAGTATTGGAAACTTTTTTGGGGACTACCCACTTTCCAAAAGCTATTTGTTGACTTGAATATGGTCATCATGGCAGCTTTAAAAGGGATTAGCTGGCAATAATGAATTGAAAAACTATCAGATTTTAATGCCTCTGCAAAACCACGAGCACAACTTCTGTTTGTAATTTTCAAAACTATTTTCACTATGCTGCAACTTGCATGTAGCTACATTTTCATTATTCAACAATGACATATATAAATGTAGGATTTTTTTGCACATGCAAATTATCATTTTCAAAATGAACTTGGTAGATGAAAGAGAGAAGCCTTTGTCTAATACATAGGGGGAATAAGGAGTGCTGGATTGGGGCTTCTCTTATCTCTGAAAAGAGTTCTTGAGTATGGACATGTTTAATGGGAACGATATTTTTTTCTTTTTAAAAGAATGGGCAAATTATGTTGTAATTTTTAAGATTAAATAGGAAGATGATGAAGCCTTCACTGCACTTTTCAAGTGAATTTAGTTACAATAATGATTCAAGTAAACAATTTCATTTCTATATATAAAATAGTATTAAATGTTATGATCCTAAGAAATCTTTATATCCTTTTTATTCAAAATATCAGAGTTCTTATGTAGAGAGCATTTTGCTTCTAATACAATGCATGCCCTATCCTGTTACATTTCTCGTGAACCTTTGGTTTTTAAATTTCATTCATAACCTTCTATTTTTTCAAAACTTCTTAATGTTGGTATAGAAGGCTGAAATCACAAGTCAATAACTAAAAGGTACTAATGGAAAATATAATTTAAAAAAAAGGGAAGAGAGTTATTTACCTCGATGAAATTAGGACTGTTTACCTTCCTATAAAAATGCGATTTTATTAACATTGAATAGTTATACCTATCTATTTAATTTTAATTAGAAATCATTTATAGCTATGCATGCAGTGAAAAATATAAAAGTGCAATTAGAAGTTAAAAAAAGGAAAGGTCCACTATATTAAAAGAAAAACTCATAGGAGAGTCTACCATATTAGTGGAAAATATGCCAGTTAATTTTCTAGATCTGATTTACTCACCTCGTTCGTAGTATGAAAATTTCTCATAAAATTACAACACCATCTCAATATCATTTCCATACTGTGGTTACTTCCCCGGTTGTCCAAATAAATAATTCTTGAAGCTTTCAGAAAAAAATGAAACAATGCCGTATCACTCAAAGCTAAGAAAAACTGGAGTTAATTACAGTATTTCAGTTTTTTTACAACATTTTGTAAACTCACGAATGTAGTTGGATTTGAATCATGAACGTAATGATAAACAAACGAAGAACATCAAAGCGCGTATTTCACATTATTCAAAGTTTCACTCTGGGCATTCGTAGTATTCAAAATGTGCTTAGTTTCGAATTCTTCTTCAAGGACCATCGGGATACATACAGAGGATTGTGTACTTATGTTTTTTATAACAGTAATATTATGATTTAATCGCAACGACAGCTGACGTTTGAAAAATACCTGTCTACCCAACAACTGATGCATCTGGTCACCTTTGAAGAGGACTAATAAAGAAACTATGTGAGTCTCTACTTATACTTTCTTCGCAGAATGTAGATATGTTTACGGAAATTACAGCATCACCAATGTCACACATACGTAAACACAAAATATTTGAATTAAAGGAGGTATATTTAAGGTATACCTACATACATAATACCATTTCTCTTTCGTCTTGGTCTGAATCAAATTATTTTTGCTCTCAAGTGGCTAACGTATTGTGTTTTGAAAAAAATTGTTTCCTTCAAAATGCCTCATCCTTTTTAAATAGAATTTATTTTTTTTAATCACAGATTTCTTATTTATGAACCAATTGCTTTGAGTTCATCGTCCAATTGAAACTAACGTTTTGTACCTTAAGTACTAGTCCTTGCCTAGAACATAAGCAAAGTGAAGGAAATAAAATTCTAAATGTTTAACTCAGAGTCAATTTTTACTTTTGGTAAACTAATTTTAGCTTTTTATTACCAACTTTCCGTATTTCCATGATTTCACTATCATACTAATTCATCCTGCCTGCCCTGTGGACAACTTATAAGGGACATTTTTTGTTGTTTTTGATAAAAATGAATACTTATTTATATTTTTAATTTCGGTAATAACAAAAGAATAATTGCACATTAGATTATGGTTTAAAATCGCAAGTTAGCATGAAAGCATTAGTACTATTTATGTGTTATCACATCGGTGCCTACTTGCATTTTAATTATTCATGGCTATGAAAAATCACAAAAAGTTAATAAAATTTAACCAGTACAAAATGTTTTCATACATTGAAGTTTAAAAACGAAATTGTGGTTAAATTCTTATATTTCAAGAATCAAGAATAGACTGAATATTTGTGTATTTAAATAATGAAATACTATCACAAATGGGACTCCTAATTTACAAAAAGTTAGAAGCCTAGGCTAGATTCTAATTCTTCTAGATGGGTTTTATCTGTGAATAATCTGTGACTGGTGCTTTTCTGTAATTGTATCAATATTTTCTTTATGCCTTTTGAATGATGTTGTGGAAAACATTTTGGTATTTCCTCTCAACTGTTGAACCTTTGTACTCACTCTATGAACAATAACTCCAAAACCATAGGGTAATGAAGTGCATTTCAAGATTACTGGGAGCCAAATTATGACATGGGTGATTACTTTTCATACTTTAGGGTAGGCACTGTCCAAAAGAAGTCTGGTTTCTGGTAATGAAAGGAAAACTTCTCTTTTCCTAATTTCTTCCATACTGACTTTTCCTTACTTTCACCTCCGTCACATTAAAAAATTGCTTCAGATATTCTCTTCTATTCCTGAGACTGCTAACATTTCTGGTATTGAGAATCCCTTTGACCATATTCATCCATGATTCAGTCTACTTCTTCCTCTCATACCATTTACCTACTCTTCTCTCAAATCACTGCTTAGTGATTCAACTCTCATCCATTCTCTCAGCATAACCGAGTCAGCATAGCACACCTCTTTCATACCTGTGCATTATCGGAGTATCGAATCCACAGTCTTTCTCCTCTCATTCTACACTTCCCTTCTGTTTCAGTTGACTCCTGTTCAAGGGCAGGAGTCAACTGGATCTCCAATGCCAGTCCTTCCTTGCTTTATTTCTGACATCATACTAATCCTTCTTCTTCCTCTCCTTCTCTTTCCCTCAGCCCTCGCTTCAAATATTCTTATCTGCTAACACTCTCTCCTTAATATATGCTCAATCCATGTTTTTTTTTTCCTTTTGGTAATGCTCTTCATTGGACTTCTTTCTTCTCAAATCTTTCTAAAAACCTAATTTTTCACTCCGTCACTCCACTCTCTGTCTCGCAAATTTTTTCCACAAATACTCCTCAAGTACCTCATGCCCATTTCATGTCTGATTATAATGAATTTTAATATAGGTGAAAATTATTGATGTTTTGTCAAAACTAGAAATAGCATGGCATTATATTGACTTGATCTTGGCAGTGATGTTATGTTATTATCAAAGGCAACTGCGGAGAAAATTTAAAGCTATGCTATACATACTCCAAGAATGTCCTCAGCTGTTTTAATTTTTCCTACCCCAGTGACTTCATAAATGCATCTAATTTTGATGACATTGTTTGACATCATTATTTTTTTAAATAGTCCTAGTTGTTCAATAGACTTTTTCATCTACTTACCTATATTTGCTCCAATTCACTTTCAATTTCTGTACATCTAACCTTCCAGAAAATCCTTTCCAGATTTTACAAGTGAGTACATACCTTCATTTGGGCATGTAATAATGATGTCATCTTGGGAGGGAGAAGAAATAATCTACTCTTTTTGAAATATTGTGGTTGCTGAAGAAATCCCAAAAGGTAATCTGCTGATTTGAAACAAGCCTTTCTGAGGATATGGGGAATTTTTGTGGTTCACATTGCAACAGTAATTGTTTATGAGCTTGGGAAATAGCCATGGGGAAAATATTTCCCCTTTTGCCAGTTTGAAGAGTGTTATATCCTTGGGAGGAGGGTCAATCAAGGCCACTGTCTAGGGAAGAAAGCTAATTTTTATTCAGAAATGTGGTACAATAATAATTAACAACATGGTGTGTTGATTGTGGACAAACCTGACCACTCAATATGGTTCTACTTACCTTTCTGAGTAGGTGGCTCCACATATGCTCTGCAGTTGCTCGTTGCTAATACTTCAACCATATTTAAAATGTATACAGGCACTATAGGGATTGTGGCCAATACCACATGTTACACTTCATCATTTAATACTTATGAAAATTAGTCAAAAAAAAAGTGAAATTCACCAGAGTTGCATTGAATATTGTTTCGGAGTGAACTGAGGCAATTTTCATTTATATATAATTTTATGGAATTTAAATGATTCTGTTCCTAAATCTTGGTTCATACACAGGCTGAACTATTTGGGATCATCTTTAATATCCTATAGTATTTAATTATGCATAACTATGCATGCCTGTAATACTGTTTGACCCAAGTATTAATCAGAATTAAATAATTCTCCTGATTATTATCACTGTATTCTTGCTACTTTCATATACCTTCCCCAGGCTATACTTTCATTTCTCCCTTAACCCACCACTGCATTTTACTTACCATTTTGCTCAACTGGTTTCTTCCTGGAACTCATCCAATTATTTCATCTAGGCCTAGCTGTAGAATTAACCCCAAGTTTGATTTGACTGATGTAGGCAGAGCTCAAAATGAAGCCTTAACCCTTAAACTGTTGAGGCCTGCTTTCCAGGCTAAAACTGTGTGTGGGAAAAATGCATGGGGAATATTTTCTTTCCCAGCACATGCTATGGATTTGCAGGTAGTGGACCCTTATAACCTGGGAAGACCCCTTCCTGAGAGGAATAAGAAAGGGTGACCAGTGAAGGAACATTAGCACTTGCGAGCAAAACCAATTCCTGAAAAATGAACTGATTACTCGTAACAATTTTCACGGTGAATACAAGATTGCAAGCTCTTAGGGAGGGAAAGGGATACATACGGCAGGTTATCACTCCTTACTGTGAGGGTTGGGACGGTGTAGCCCCTCAGAGTGGGCCCTATGGGTGGACGATCATAAAATCTGGAGCGGTACGGGGTCAGGGGAGCAAGTGATAGTCAAACGTATAAGAACGTTTTCCCCACAGCCATCCTGACATACGTACAAATAGGTTTCCCTCTGCCAAACGTTAAGGCATGCAAAATTCATACTTTCAGGGTAGGGGACCTAGTTCCTTTTCCTGTTCCACCATTTGGTTCCTCACAGATTTATAGTTACCAGAAAATCACACTTCATGGATTTTAGCTTGATATTCATAATTAAAACCTTTCTTGTTTCAACAGCAAAATCCATTTAAAAAAATTTCTTGAGACACAATATTTCCTAATCGTGATACATCCAGTTGATCCATCCAGATTCATCAATCCAGATGAATCCAGCAATACTAATGTGAAATAGAATATTCTAAGAAAATTGGTTGGTGAAACCCTTTGAGCTACCTCTAAAAAATCCTTCAAAAAAAGAAAGCATTATGGGCTAAAAGAAAAAGTCAAGTATGTAATCATCATAATTTATGTATGTATTCCTGAAACTAGATGTTTAATGTCCATGAACACCTGACTTATGTCGATATTACATTTCAAAGCAATTATAGGTGCCTTGTTCATTCTTAACCCTTTTGCTGCCAGCCCCTTGCAGGTAGACTGTGCGAAAACTG
>LYUA01001311.1:211072-222930 GCA_002093875.1 Calopteryx splendens | reverse complement strand
CCTTCAGGCAGGTTGCCTTTGGGGTCACCTAAAGCTCCTAAGTGGATTGAAGTTCTTGTATAAATGATTATAATATGTTTTTTATGGAGCAATACAATTTTCTTTCTTTCTTTCTCTCTAATTCTGAGCCACGTTTCCTTTTACTGGACTTGTCCGGATTGTAGAAAGGGGAGAGAGTCACGAAGGCTTCGCCCGCTGACCGATCCAACCCTGAGTCACTCAACCCCACCACCGCAAGAGGAAAATTCCATAGCAGCCTATGTTTACATGAATACTTCATGAAGTCTCGTAATAAACAGGTGACGAAGCGATGGCAAGGCTGGAAACTGCAGCGCATCGTGGCTCCGTGGTTCATTAAAATTCAATTAAGTACGGGGACATATTTTTTTAAATCTTTTATTGTTTCATAGTCCTTGAGGAGGTGTTTTGGCTTCGAAATCCCAATAGCCATCCCAAAATCCCAATAATACACGATAGAGAACCTGAAATAATTTGTTTTCGCGGAAATAGATTTAGGCATAATCAAAAAATCTTTAGCAATGCAAACAATAATTTAAAAAATCGCCATTTGGGTACCATCTATTGAGAAAAAAGAAGCATAAAATTTATTAAATAGTACTTGGGAAAATGAGGTGATTAGGTTATTCTGGATAACCCCGAACTCTCGCAAAACATTGCAGAAAACCACAGCACATATATGAAAACCGTTTCAACGTGGAACTGTTAATATAATAGCGAGAAATGAAGAACCGCTCCAATGGCAGGAATTCTTTCAAAAAATACAAATGAAATAAAAATTAAAAACAATCAAGTAAAATCACGTTGCTGAGAAAAATGTATCTGGATCTTACCAAGTATAATTCAAACTGGATGTAAGATATCAATCAAAGATTCATTTATTATTCCACATTGGTTGGCAAGCAACATAGAAATCATCCAGAGAGACAAAATTGCAACACTATAAACTGCAAGCCAGAAAGTTGCAAGTAAGTCACAAATTACAAAAAGATTGGAAAAAACCAATACGAAATGCATAATTTATAAGTTGCTTATGCAAAATTGGTGATACTCAGCAACTCTATAAAATAAAATGCTATGCAAGCGAATTCCTAACATTGAATTATAATTTAGACAAGTTGGAAACACTAGAAAGACGGATTGTTGGGAAAATGCTAGGGGCACGAAAAACTAGCGTGGATATTAGTGAAGTAATGAAGAAATATATTAACATGTATAAATTATAACGGAAACAATATAAAATAGAAGGTTGACATTTTTTGGTAATTTATACTAATGGATGATAACAGGTTAAAAAAAGCAGATCATCAAGTATCTTTGGAAAAAGAAGGAACAACAACATGGGTACAAGAAGTCAAGAAAGACATAGAAAGAAATAGTTAACATTAAAGAAGAGGCAAGAGTAGGGAATACTTATAGAGATGGTGTGAAGATTGTAGGATTTCCAAGGTAGAAGAGAGGGAAAACAGGCGGTCCAAAGAAAGAGTAAAGAGTCGTAGCGAAAAGTTGGAAGGATATTGGAGGGAAAGAACACAACAAAGGAGAAGGAATTGAAACTGACACGTATTCCCTAGGTGGTCTCATCGAAGATTTAAAAAAATAACATTTGGCTCCAAAGTTTTGTTTTATATAGTTGAACAGAATCAATATTTTTTTTTTAAATCAGATGATAAAATATTATGAAACCTAGCACTAAGTGAGTGCAGTGCGTCTTTGCTTAACATCATAATCATCCTTTGACCTGGTTGGTTCTACGGTGGTGCTGGCTAAATTTGAAATAAAATATATTAGAGTTCTTCTTTACAAATAGATTTAATTTAAAAAAAAGTGTAGAACTGGGAGTGGTTAAATGCATAGCCAATGAATATAACCCATAAAATATTGCCAGGAATTCAAATTTAAAATAGATCGAATTGCTCCTTCCTGAATTGTAATTACTCGATCGCTGCTAAAAGTTTCCCCAGAGGGTAACTCTACAAGATAATACCTATTGAAACTTTGATAAATAAGAACACCTTAAAACAATAACGCTAGTGCTTGGTCAAAGAATCTTGAGTTGGAAGTTGACTATACTGAACTTTGTTGTCAGAAAGTTTAAATGTAAGCTCCATTTCAGTGAACTTTCAACGTTAACAAAGGAACCTAGGAACGTGACTCCGTCCACGAAAGACAATTCATCAATGGACTGAGTTATTGAAGGTCAGAGGATTATTTTTAAATGGAAGACATTCGGCTTTTTCTATTAATGCCGAAAAACATTTGTTTAAGTACATTTAAAGTTTATGCATTGTATAGTTAAGTTCTTTTCTATAAATCCAAGGGACTCTTTATCTTGGATTAATATTTCAGCATCTTCGGTAAAAAGAAGTGTTATATGTGTCACTTGTAATGGTCATCTGGTACTGTGGCAAAATAATAATGAACACTGAAAACATAAAAGGTCCTAAAATAAATCCCTGAGGAAGGTTAACTTTAATGTGCCTATTTTGAAGGTAAAGACACTGCTTACATTTGGAAATGCCATCATAGTGGGTCACTATACATACCTTCTAACTGTTAAAATCTACTGGGAATAATAGATTAAGTCGATATTAGAGTCACTCCTGTGGTACAAGTACAGACTATCTTTTGCAGAACTAAATCATGATAAACAAGAACAAGTGCTTAAGTAGAACCTTGGAAAACTCCAACAGCCACATATTTAGAATTAACTTCATTCAAAGAATTTATTAGGAAATCAAACGTTGATGAAGTAGACTAATTTTTCCTAAATTCATAATCCTGAAGGAAAATCAAAGACTGCGGATCCAAATGGTCAACTAAATATTTTAACAACACTTTTTCGTATGCCTTGGATAGCCAAGCCAAGGGAGTAAGATAATTGGCCAGTAATTACAAACATCAGAGGTGTTTCCCTTTTTAGTCAGTGATTTTACCTTGCTTAATTTAAATCAACTAGGAAACTGACCTTCTGTTAGAGAAAGGTGACAAAGGTTGCAATATGAGATATAGCAGTTTTTTGTAGTTTTTCAAGAATATTATTAATGCAATATATGACAGTTAAATCCTAATTTTTTGGCTAATATCAAGAATTTTACTGTAAACAAGCCAATAGGGGAATCGTTTGTTGTTTGAAAAAATCTGAGATATTAAGGACACCATCAGGTTTTGAACTAATGCTGGCAGAAACATTACCAGGAAAATAAAATATTAATTGAAGAGGTTTGCAACATCTAATGAATTAGAGATCAGCTGAGTATTTCTCAAAATCTAAATAAGTATTTAGAAACGCTACAGCCTTAGTAAGATCTTAATTAACTATTCACCAGGTGATTTTAAAATTGATGTTAGAATATGCGATGAGAGTGTCATTGATATTAAATTTGGCTGTTGAATATTTTTCCTAAGTTTCGTAATAAAATTCATGCAACAATTTTTTTAGATCAATATCATCTTTATGATTTTTTCACTAAGTAATTCAACTCTTTTATGCTCTTTAATTCCAATAATCTCAGGACTTGACCTTCTTCGCTATTTTTGTTTTCCGTCACATTAAACTATGTGGCCAAAAAGACATACAAATCAATAAATAATTTTAAATATATAAAACGTTTTACCTTATCGTCAAAGTCATTAGTAAAAAAAACTTCAACCTAGCATTAATTATTCAGCTGGATACAGTATAAACGAATGAGATGATCTAAGGTAATCCCTTTTTAAAGTCAATAGAACTTGATAGTATTAATAGGATCTAAATAAATAAAATCCGAGCCAATCGCTTTATGGTCTAAAGATCAACGAAAACGAGGACAACGACAAGGTCAATGACATTTGCACAACACTCATGAGAACACAGATCCATCCCAATCTGGACAATGGAGTATGACTTTGATTTACCTATGCACCCTAGTTTGGTAGGCATAAGTAGCAAAAATATCAAAAAAATTACAAAAACATTAGAACTCGCATTTTTTTTCACAAATGATGACTGAAATCAAAATTATAATCACAACAAATAACTTATTTTTCCCCTTAACACAGATTTTTTTCTAGAATAAGGAATAGATTTTCCACGAAAATACTTAAATCCCCATAAGGAGATCACGATGAGGGGATAAAATCATGACGCAACATTTATCAAGCTATTCTCATGTGAAGAAAAGGCTGGTGTGTTGTTTCTTTTGGCTCAGAACTTGGTCGCTAAGGCAAAAGGGTAAGTGTAGGACGGAGGCATTCAAGACAAAAGTGAGGTGGAGGTAGAAATGTGAAATGGACGGAAAGGAAAACGAAAGAATAGGTTCTGGTTAGTCTGGTAGGGGAGGAGAGGAATTCATTGGAGACAGGAAAATTGGATACGGGTTGAGTTACATAGCATTGTTGAAGACTGTTAATGAGGGGAGAACGCTGAGTAAGGGAGGGAGAGGGAGGAAATGGTAGGTATATTGGACGAAATAAAGGGAGGTGGAAAGTATGCGGAGCTGAAGAATGATTTATTTAAGTGCAGGGTAATACGGTGGTTGGTCTCTGAGTCCATCAAAAACAGCCCTAAAATGGTAAACCGTCATTAAGAATAATAACGAACTTGCAGGGGAAAATAAGAAAATTCTCCTTTCGTATCTCGCTTCGCTTCGGTTATTCCGCATCGGGAATCGATGAGTTCGCTCGCATTTTTTCGCACTGGGGGCGGAGGAGAACGCTACTCCCAACAACTGAGGCGGAAGGGTTGGACGTTGAATTGTAAAATCTCATTAAGGAGGACTGGAACCAATGCGGAGCGGGGTCGCTCGAAAAAACTGGCGGGAAGAGGGGAGAGCTTGGGAAAGATTTATTAATTGTCTTCATTTTTCGTCCGGATTTAATTGGAAACGCTTGCGCCGGCGAGAACTCGAAAATTAAACTCGAGTACAATTCCCACAAATTATTCGCCGGAGGAAACTTAGCTAATTAAAGGGCAAACGGAACCTGCTTCAATCAGGGAGAGATTGGACGAAGTAGGAGCGGGGATGTGGTTTATGCTTATTATTGCGTGAAGCGCTGGTCCCGTGTGTTCAACTTCGAAATAGTTAATATTCATAATTCAGTCCTTTCGTATTTGGGTACTTTTTCCAAGACAATTCTTAACAGGCATGAAGAATTTTAATTAAGTCTGAGGAGGAAATGACTAGAGACTTCAAAATGCGAGAAAAATAATGAAAAGTTAGCATTGAAGTCATGCGTATTATTTTATGGTAGAGAAATCTTATTTTAATAAACTACTTCTAAAAGAATTACGATTCTTATCTTAGGTATAATCGAAGAATATTTAATAGTTTAAGTACATAGGTTTAACGGGTGTGGTCAAATTCCCATTAGCCTTACATAAAGCATACGCCATTCCATTTTGTGGTTTTTAAAACTAAAAAAGTCAGATTTTTAAGTTACTACAAGAATATAAAATATTCTCTCCGGCTTAACTTATTACAGGAAACTTACTCTCCTTTTACTAACGTTTTCCATGCTGTCCTGTCCTTCAACGATTCTCCATATCTTTCAGATTCGTATTTACATTGTCTCCTCCATACTCTTCTGTATCTGAGAATGTTCCTTTGAGAGAACACTTTGAGTTTTGTTTCTGAGAGTCTCTTCGACCACATTCACACATGACATTCCCTGTATACCTACCCCTTCCTCTCAAAGCATTTGCCCTTCTCTCTTATGTATCATACATTTGACGATTCAACTTTCATCCATTCTCTAAGCATCGTCAAACCAGAGTAGCGCACTTCTTCAATCTTGCCAATTAATTGTTTATCCGCATTCTTTCATAACCCTTACATTCCTCACCCTATTTCTCCCCTTTTTTCCGCAAACACTCCTCCCCATCCACCGCACTTATTTTACATCTCTCATTATTCTGGCACACATAGTACATCAAAAAATTGTTGGGTGGAATACACTTTTGTGCAATGCTACCTTTGCCCTCCCAGGTGAATATTCATTTTTTGTTGTATTTCCTCATTGATTTACATTAATGAATTACTGGGATTGTTCAAATATTATCCATTAAGTAAAGAGAATAAATTGCTCTAAAACATTGTATAACGCTAGGAAAAATTTTTGCATGCAAAAAGATTACCACCTTAGTGGCACCTGAAACAATATGGTATTTTAATGATTATTTTTTCACTCTCTTTGCCCTCAAAAGGGTTATAAGATTAGAAACCTCTAAAATGGTTTAAAATATTTTTTTTCAGCGAGAGTCATTTAAGCGAGGAATTATTACACACGAGTTAATACTTCAATTTTGACGATGAATTATTCTCGTGCAACCATAGAATTGTGTATCGCACTAAAAGGAAAATTCTATATCATTGGGTACGTTCAGAAAGAAAATACCGTGTGTGATCTTCATCGCAGTGCCATCTCTAGGAACGTTGCCAGTGAATAGATATATGCTTATTAGCAGCTGGCAATAATTTCGTTTGCATTTCATCCGCACTTTCTGCTGATATCGAAGTCATTAAGATGAGAATCGATACAGAAAGGTGAGGTTGATTGTTTAGTATTTTGGAATATTAAATATTTATATTGCATCCTCGAATATTTGATAGCACTGGCGAATGTCGATCGTCATTCACAAAAGGGGAACCTTTTCCTCAATAACGAAATGTAAACAAACGAAATGAATACTTAATCGAATTGGTTAATGAGTTTGAGTCAATGAGTGAGTCAAGGGATTGCTTATTTCAGTTATCATGGATGACGTTTGTTTGCACCAACAAACGTCGAGGTTGTCTCATAAATATTGATTAGCGCGTGATCGATTACTCAGGAGCAAAGTAAATAGTCCACCACCTCGGCAAAATTTTGTTAAGTTTTGGCATTTTTTAATGAAAATTTTTTCCATCTAATTAAGACCCGCATTTTGAAAACAGTCAATGCAAAAATGGCCGGAGAGTCGAATGGTCGACAGCAATTTATCCTTGGCATATCTCAAAGCGTTTTTGCATTGACTTTAATCCGTGCAAGTGGCGATGCACCACGTGCTGTTGCAGCGTCTCCCTTTGAATACTTGATCAATAAAATCATAATTTATTCATATTCTCACGACACTCATTGAAATATAAAAGAACCAGTTAACCTTCGCGACCAAAGATAAGGAAAATTAAATATTCTCAGCGACTCATTCATTGAAGCAAGTGAGGCGGCATTTCATGCCAAGTTTTGAGCTGGGAATTGAAGATAAATGCGAGGTGATTAATTCTGCTAGGTTTCTAGATAATCAAGCAATAGTCAGCCCAACAGCCAAGGGATTGCAGCCATTAGTGATCGCTTTAAACGAGCAATGCGAGAAGTATGGGATGAGACAACCACAAAAAAATAAAGCACCGAGCCTTTCAAGAAAGAGGAAGGCTATGTAGAACATGTAGCAGCAGCATACACTAGAGTAGATGGAGCATTTCACGTATTTACGCAGCATTGTAAAGACATTTTGGTGTGGCAATAAGGATATTAGGAGATGCTTTAGTTAGAAGAACGGAATAGGTGGCTGGTAGGTGAGGAGTGTGGCAGGGCTGTTGCATACCNNNACGGAATAGGTGGCTGGTAGGTGAGGAGTGTGGCAGGGCTGTTGCATACCACCAGCTCTTTTCAATATATGTCTTGAAATGTTGGCAAAGAAGGCGCTAAGGAGACGAGAGGTTTTTAGCGGACGGAGAAAGAATACCAAGAATATCAAGTAGGTATGCGGGCGACCAGGCGGTGTGGACAGAGTCGGAAGAAGAATCACGAGCCATGCTGAAAGACATAATAAGAGTGGGGGAAGAGTATGAAATGAAGGTAAATATCGAAAAGGTGAAGGTAACTAGAAACTTAAAGGAAGATGGCACGATTAATGTAGCACCGGTAGGAAAGAAGTTGAAAAAAGTTAGGCCATTCAAATATTTGAGAAGTTTGGTGATTTGGAATAGGTGCTTTACGGAGGAATAAAAAAGTAGATTATGTATGGGAAATGGATTCTATTGAAGGTTGAAAGGATTATTGACAGCGGGAAGAATTCCGATTGAGTTGAGGAAGAGTTTTGTAAAATGTTTTGTCTGAAGTGTAGTGAAGCATGGATCTGAGACGTGGAAATTAGAGAGAGGGAACAGAGATGTTTGCAAATTTTTTAAAATGTGATTGCGGAGAATATCGCAGAGGGTGAAATGGACGGAAAGGGTCGAGAAATGAGGATGTGCTGAGGAGAGTGAGTGAGGGAGGTGGTAAGAATGATAATCAAGAGAAAAACTTCTTGGTTATTCTACATACTACGGAGGGATTGTTCACAAATAAGTATAATGGAAGGAACGATGGAAGGAAAAAGAGGAGGAGGAAGGAAAAAGTTTGGAGTGGTAACTCATGTCGAGAGGGAAAGAAGTTATAAACATTTGAAGGGAGATACGCAGGACCGAGGAATAAGGAAATCGCCCAGTTGAGAACTGTTTTAAGACAGATATACAGAATAAGATGGTGCACCAAACAAAGACGTAAAGAAGAGATTAATAAAAAGTTTAATATGAAACGTGCCACTCATTGGATATGAAACCAGTTTGTTAAAGCAGGCGGTTGAATGAGAGTGTAGATGAGAGGCCTTTGAAAGTGGGTATGAAAAAGAATGGATAAAATAAGTTGGACCCAGACGAAGAATAACAACTACTTTTAAAAGTGGTGGAAGGAGATAGGAAGTTGTCACCTGAAATCCGGAGAAAGCCGAAAAAATTAGTGGAGGAAATATTGAGACGAGGTCGAAATAGAAGGGAGAACGATGGGTAAACGAGGATGAGGAAGGGAGAGGCTGGACTATTTAGGTGGTATGAAGGCAGGTAGAAAGTACAAAGTACTGAAGAAGGAAATAACGTAGGGCAAAGAGCAGGAAGATCACGCGAGACGTAGTACACAGTAACTAGGGTTTATCTAAAACCTAACTTTTAATAGTTAGATGAAACAAGCAGATTTATGAGAGAATAGTAAATGATTTGAAAGGAAGGGAGGCACCAAGAAAGTCACGCGAGAATATGGTCAAAGACACTCACAGAAAGCAGGAACATTAAATGTCACAGGAACAAGAGAGCATGCGTGAATCAATGAATCAAAATCTGGCAAAGGTGGAGAAGGCATGTAATGTGGGGTCGTATCCAATAAATTAGTAAAAGAGAGCATGCTTCCAGAAGTAAATCAAAATGAGGATTTTTTTTATTTCGCCTTCTCCGAAAGGGAATGGCGCAAAATGTATGTATGTCATATCATTATATCGTATCGTACCCTTCTGTATTTCACATTCCCGTACAGACATGTTGTAACCTACTTGAATTTCAAGTTAATACCAATATGTTTGGAAATTTGCACACTAACGAGCGTGTGATGAAAGAGGTGTTCTAAATCATTTTATCCCTCCGTTGAGTTCGTTGTTTGCCAAAAAGATTAGACAATTCTGAGAATAAAAGGCATGACGTCGTCACTCACAAGAGAGAAAATGCTGTGTGATTCAGATGAGAACCAATACACCCTTTCCTGTCAACAAAAGGCTTCTGAAAATCATATCTTTGAATAACGTGATTTTTCCATTCGCCTTTAGAGGTGCCCTTCTTAGTGTATCAGAAAAATAACGAGTGAAGAATTGCCATGATTCATGTACTAATCCGCCTTCCATAAAATATTTCAGCTATTTATGATAAGCTCGTTAGAATTAATCACTTCTTGCCACTCAGCGACTCTAATACAGACCCTAAACGTATGCCTTCACGAATAACCGATTCAGCACGCACAAAAGCCAGTTATATATAATCTCACATGGATATTCTAGGTCTTCAAATACGCCTCGCCCCTCTTTATATACTTGAAACCCTGTAGTCAAGCGTCAGCATTCGGTCGAACGCTATGCCAGATGCAACGATAAAAATTAGGTACGTAGAATCTATTTCCGGGAACGTGTAAAAACAAAATATCGTAAAAATAGAGGATGGATTTAATCCTTGAATAATAATTAAATTACAGTACTGTATTTTATACTTATATATAATGAGGTCATACCATGATCCGATCCTCTAGGTAACGCTGGAAGTAACGATGAAATAAATATTTATTTTAGCATAATATTCTTCTCATGGTAACTGTCACAGAGAATACATGTCCAGAACCACAGTATTTGAGAAATGAAGGAATATTTCGTTAAAATAACGATTACAACACATTAGAGCCGTCTTCTGAAATAGAGTTGAAGAAAGGATTAGAATATGTAAGAATAGAGCAGAGTATTTACAGCTAAAGAACCAAGAGAAACACTGATACAGATGCAATACAAGAAAGTGGTTGAAGCTGGCAGGACACCTAAATAAATAAGTTACACGTGGAAGAGGAAGGTATAGGACTAGGGTTCCACCTAATTCTTTAGAAAGCCATTGACGGAATGCTCTATGGTTGAAGTGACTGACAGAATAGCTGATAAATTTCTATTATCAAGCAAAAAATATTCAATTTTTTTTACTTGTTACGGAGCAATAGAATTGAATTCGGCCACAATTAAGTCATGGGAAAGAACAACGGAGAGAAATGGCAGGAAAAATAGATGTTAGGCGTATTGAGAGGCGAAGGGATTGTTGAAAACTGTGATAGAGGGGAGAATATTTGGGAAAGCGAGGCAGAGGGGTGAAAAAATTAGACATACTGTACGGAGGTAGACAGAACGCGGTGTTGAATTAGGGGTTATTGTAGTGTAGGTCTTTGCGATGTTAGTTCATAGTTAGTAATGTAGCAGTTGTATCAACCAAAAACCTAACCTAACCGGTAGAATACCGTAGCAAAAATGGAACCAAGGGTAAAGGAAGAGATCACAGTTTGTAGAAAACCAGTTTGAACTTATGCCAAGCAGAAGTACCATAGATGCAATCTTAGCTTGAATAATGCACGTAGAAAAAATAAAAAGGATAGCGAGATTAATAATAACTGCGCATAGGGCTAGAGTGGATGTGCGACCGAATATATATAAAATTATGATGCACATTCTCATCATGACACTAAAATTTACCAAATATGCTCTGAAAATAAAATTGGCCAAGACCAATCACCTGCATTCAAAGGTTAGTGGGGGAAATGATGACAACATGACACAATAAATGCATCCATCATCCAAGAGTTTTCCTACTATTTCTTGGTTCGTTGGTACAACGTGAAGGACGTATTTACATGGATATGAAGAAGAAGAAATATATCTTCATCTACGTTATACCCTTGGGCAAGCCACCACTAGGGCGTATGACAGGGGATAATTTCACACCAGGTATAGTCAAAAATTATACGTTAATTAAATGTCAGTGACAAATAAGGAAGATATCCAAACCATAGAATTAAATTTTGCTAACGAAATTATATGCACTACAATATCTAAGTATAAAATATCAATTAACGCATTAGAGATGAGCCAGTATTGGGGGTTGCAATAAGATAAAAAAACAGATTAAGGCAGTTTAACGAGGAGAAATAACACTTCACTTCCAACAGAAAATACACTTTATTGTAAACGATAGGCTTCCTTACATAGTAACATCATCAAGATACTGCAACGAAACCGGTCGTGTGCAATAAAGTGTAGGTATTTACTTGTGGAATTGCAGTGTTCTCTCTCCTAGTTATTCATTAAGGAGTTCAACTGAGTAAAGCAATTAAAAGTTTCTTCCTTAGATTAAGGTAGATTAAAGTATAAAAAACAGGGGCCTTAGTATAAAATACTATTTTGTGAGCGTAGTCTTTGAAATTTACTCTGATATTTACTCATTCGCGGGATAAATAACATTTTAAACCCGTGAGTTCTCCAATTTGTCTCCCTA
>LYUA01001311.1:124720-141180 GCA_002093875.1 Calopteryx splendens | reverse complement strand
CCCAGGATGGCCCGTTACCCAAAAAGTACACACAGCTTGGGTGTAGCTGAAAGTGCCCAGAGGCGTCACCCGGAATCGAGCCCGGGCCCCCCGTTTAGTAGCTCAGCGTTCTACCCCCTGGATTACCGCGCACCGATGATGATAGTGAAAATAACATACCTTTGGTGTAAATATTATAATTAAATAAATAATACAATGGGTGTCAGCGTTAAACATTTACATGAAAAATAACTTTCGTTCTTATTTAATTTCATGAAATTTATTTTATGCACCGTATCATCCTGGTAAACTGCAGGGGGTGCAGGTAAAGGAACTGTCCCCCCTAATTTGAATGAGTGAATTTCAAACGCCGTTGCGTCAGGTATAGGTGAGCTCTTCCCTTGTCTACCAAACCAACGTTGGGGTTCATTATTATTATTTTGTTTGGTATCCATAGTGAGTTATATACAACGTTGAAGGGTAAGATGTTATTAGTTCGCAGTTGTGTTAATGTGTTGATAATTTTCCACACGAATGGTGGTGGTAACCAGTAAAAGTAATCCTTGTACTTCATTTATCGTTAGCGAAATTAAACAATAAAGGGTTAAAATGTCATTAGTTCTAATTTTTCTGTTATTTATTTTCCAAAAAAGCAGTGGAACTCCTAAAAAGCAATCAAATTTACAGGGAATATTTACCCTGCGTGTAGGCAATTTTCACATTTCTATAAATATCTAAATAAGTAATTTCACTTGTAATTTATAAATAAATCACCTCAGGGAATAGACCCATTTATCTCACATATTGTATTTTTCGGCATTATCTAGACTTTTGTCAAAATAAATTGTCGATAGAACGAATAAAGTATTAGCGAACGGATGTAAAAGGTCGTGCTACTCGTCTCTGTAGGGAATCTCTTTCATTTTTGATGATCTGGTCTTACGGAAGAGCATATTCCCAGAGGCCACGTTACATTAAAAATGGGTTGCTTTGACGTATCTGAACTAAGAAATTTAATAGTTTTCAAATAACTCCAAGGCAAACATTCCCTGAATGTACGTTGGCGAAATGGACTTTCCCGTTATAAAAAGAATGGATTCAAATGACCTAATATTTTTTCTTCAAATACGAGGACAGAGACCAGAATGTGTGAATGGAGAGGCTGTAAATGGAGCAACGTCCAATTCGATACATTCCTCATAAACATACGAGAATTATTTACTTTGGAACAAATGAAGTAAAAAATTATTTATTTTTTAAATAATTGACAGGAAACATGTCCTCGTACCGTTGTTGAAATGGTCACTCTATTCGGTTGTATAATTAAGGAATTGAGAGCATGAATAATATTAGGGGGAGGCCAGAATAAGTGGATGAGGAAGCTGTAAATTTAACAACATCCAATTAAATGAATTCCTTAGATTTCCTAAAATTAAGATGAGAGAAGTGCCATAGCAACTAACTTTTCGTTGATAAACTTTGTTTTAGCTTCATAAAGAAAATATACTTTGGAAAACGGATGAGCAGTTATAGAAAGTAAAAAGTATTCAAAATTAGAGATAGTGAGAGAAGGTATTTATTTCATCCCGTAACATGCGTCGAATTTCAATTGGTTACCTGCAATCGTGTTCAATTAAATTTTTTGTCGAGGTAACTGCAATCGGGTGTTGTTGGCAGCCCAGAGAGCAAATAGTTCGGTCAATGACCGGAGAGCTCAGGTTCATTCCCCGATGTCTTCAGAAACCCCCTTATCTTCACAAAAACTGAGTGGCATTTCGGATGCCAAACCTTCATGGGAAACCGCAGGCGGAGATAGGGAACGTAACTCCCACACCGCCCTCTTTAGCCTGACCTGTAAAGGTCACTAGCTGTATTAATCTAGGTGTAAGGTGAGCTTTGTCATCACCTATCAAATCGACCCTCGGGGTCGATTACCGAGGTTTGGTTTATTTGCAAGGGCCTACACTCTACAAGGCCGTGGAATACGATTGGGTAGCAGTGGCGTACCGTCAGAGGTCCGTCACATGTCGTCCGGATCCCTGTTGCATTCCCGCCGGCTGTGTTATCGTTGGAAATCAGCGCCGGTAGATATAAATTGACCCCAATGGGAACGCCATCGGTAATCCCACAGCAATTTTACGCCGTTTCCGTGGGAGAATTTAGATTTTCGTTGAAACTGTGACGGATCTCCTGTGGGTTGACCTGAGTATATTTCCAGCAGGGTAAAATGAGGGGGGGGGGTCGGAAGACAAAAAAAAACCCAACTCATTGCTCATTTTCATCCAACACACCTATATTCTCGTGAGCAATCTCAGCGTAGTTTATCCATGACACTGGGCGATCGGGTTAGCTTATCGTTTATTTTATTTTTTATTATATTTCATTTTTTATTTAATTTAATTTTTTAATTTTATTTAATTTATTTATTTTTCATTTTACTTTTCGCCCCAGAACAAAAGGCGCAAGGCGTGGGGTACTCGATCCTCAACCACCAAAACAACCTTTTTCGGGTTGATTCCTGTTTCGGTATTTTTATGATCGAGTGATACCTTTTTTTATGCACTTAATCAGTCCTTGTCCGCACACAAACCCCTGAAGTGGTTTCGCTCCATAAACCGTTAAAGCTCCACAGACACTATCTTGACGGCGCGGTGACACCGAAGCCTCTTAAATCATTACACAAATGATTAAATGAACGACTATTTTAGCGCACGGACGCTAAGCAACGTAATCGCAACATACCACTTACCACAATCTTTTTAACCGGTCCCTTGTTCCTCGGTTGGAGACTCTGTTAAAAAGATAAGTTTTTTGAAAAACAGGATTTGGTGTTTAGGTATCTCACACAATTTACAAGAGTGCAATAAGTTTTCAATTAGAAGGTAAAGAAAGGCTTTTTGCGAGGCATGAAGTAGAGTTGCGGTAGAATGAATGTAGGAAGAACTGAAGAAGAAGATTATTATATAGCATACAAGTGAAAGGGAGCAAGGATAGGTCAGGGTCAACCCCAACCTTCAATAGGAAGATTGTCTATGATTATAGTGATATAGATTTTAAAACATAAAACGAAATATCCTCGTAGTTACATTCAAATACGAAGTTTAAACAAAATCTATACACTCGTTTATTATAACAGATTCCAGGATCATTAACGAATGAAATTTTACTTCTCCCTCGTAACTCAATCCATTCAATCATTTAATTCGAAAAGTGTTTGACTTGATAATACACTTGTAAACAGTTTCGAGAGGACAGATAGGGCAGAAGTGTGCCCAAATCAACTTTCAAAATATCAATTGTCCCTTGTACGACGATAACGTTCTGGAGTTCAAAAATTAATGTTCTACCTATTTGTGATTCACATTCAGAACTAATTTAGTCTACGCGCACAAGGTCGACTTTACTTTAAAAGATAATTTTGAGTAACAAATTAAAGTTTTAATCCGAATTTTCTTTAAGAACTTTAGAATTACTAAATTGTTAAACTAATTGATTACTTACGTTGAAACACTAATCTAGAACACCATTTTAATTAACATCGGAAGAAAAAGACAGCTTAATTCATAACGCCATTCAATAAAATCCATGATTTCATCTCGTATAAAAGGCTTATAGTCGCGCTGTGAATACGGGCTGTCAACAGTAAAACTGGATTTAAAAAATAATTAAGAGACCTGACATTGTGGGTAATATTACATATCAAGGGCATTAAAATGATTAAATTTCTTGTCAATAAGGGCAGGAGACCATGGATTGGTGATTCTATGAATGTAGATCGTGAAAGGAAAAGAAAGAACGACACGCCAGTGCGCCACTAAAGCCACTGCAAACGTCTCCGCTTCTAAGATCTGAATAATTTTCACGGGTCGTTGGTCGAATTTCAGTTTCAGCGGGGTCACTTTCTCCCACCAGGCCTCTTCCCCCCCCCCCATTTTAGGGTCCACTGCATGCGCACGTACCTCTTGAAATCGATGTCCTCTCTGCCGTGGAACTCGACGTTTGGCCCAATCACTGCAGTGGGCATCTCACTCGCACTCACAAGCATCGTAAACTCGATTCCTCTTCAAATTTGGTGGGAGACGAAAATCGGACATTTTTACCGTTTCAATAATAATGCTTCAATGGCAAGACACTCCTAGAAACTCCTTAAAAAAAAGTACTGCTACAACCCCGAAGTTGAAGTTTTAAAACATGAATACGAGTTAAGTTCCGCGTTCATGGATTGCTTTGATTGTAATCGTGACCGCAATGAATCCTGGAGAACTATTTTCGAATTCAGGTCAGAGCTGTTGTAAGTTTTCCCGAAGGAGATTAGATCTGAGACATTACTAGTAGGAAGGGACGCTGAGCAATATTTTTTCCTGCCATGGAAAAAAATCCATCAGGGACAGCATATTTTCTGATGAGGCTCGATCAGGGTCATTTCATACCGAATTCCTATGTAAACCATGGTCGTTATATAAGACTAGGTATACATCATGTATGTATACATATATTATACTATGTATAGATGTACTAAGCATGCATCATGATGCAAAAAGTTGTCATGATAAAGTTGGAGCAATCTTCTGTGTGGAATAAACCATTATCACATAATTACCTGTGTATTACCCGGTTATCGGTTCCTGATCTCTAAAACTCATAGTAAACAGACAGAGAAATATAGTACTTCCAAAACTAATTTAGGGAACAATGGCTAACTAATTAAATTAAATGAGCCGCAATGTCCAAATAGATTTCTGCGCTTGCTGTGCCCTTTCTCAACCTGTGCTCCACCCTATGAAATGACCAAAAAATGAATTTATCATATCACCTTAATTTTCCTTAAAAAATTTCCTTAAAGACTGCTTTATGAGAAAATGCCGATAACCGGCGAAGCGACCTTTGGAACGGTCGTCAGCGATTTAGGGCGTGATATTTGTGAGAACGTAAATCGTGATATTCATGAGTGTCCTTAATGATTTGATTCGCCGTAATTCGGTAAAACATGGAGTGGAAAACTAAGATTAACGCTCAGCACACCTAGCGGTATTATCCTGGCACGTCCACTGAAGTAGAAATAGTTTAGATATTAGAAAACTGTATCGTACCTGAAGAATTTATATCTACCTTCCAAAATTTTCATGATTGGCTTCGTTGGTCCATTATATTTGCTGATATTTTTCTAACCACAAATGAAAATCTTATTGCTCATTAAATAGCCAAAAGTACTTAACAATTCAACTATTCTTATGGTAATACAATTTTGGAGGGTGGTCTGTAACCTAATCAGACTTGTAACCACCCCTCTGGTAATGTCATGGCATCATACATACAAAACATATATGTACTTATGATAAAAGTAAGGACATAAAATCGTTACGTTTAATGATAAGCCACGGTATTCCTGGGAACACCTGCAGATAAAAATTTTACGTTCGGTTGTCACACTCACTTAATATCAATGTCAAATTTAAAAACTAAGTAAAAAACAATAGGTACATACAATAGCACTATGTCCGGTATTTATTGATCGAGGAAGAAGTCCGTCATTCTTAAAAAATCTTTTTAAAGCTTCTTGGAAAACCATCTTCTTTATATACTCCTCAGGGAAGAAAATGAGTCTAGATATTTAATAATGCTCTGTCACTAAATTAATAAAATAAATTCTCTTTAATTGCCGAGAATATTTTAACACTCTATCGTATACATTCTAAGTATATAGTTAGGACGGAAACTTCGCCCTTCACTAATGATGATACTCGCTGCAATAGGGAAGAAACATTGAGCCAACAAAATGCTTCTTTAGCAGCCACACTTGAAAGCCTCATTAGCATCACCAAATTATGAGAAAGCCTTCGATCTTATCCATGTTTGACCACTTTCACGCAATGAGATCGATCGGCAGTCACGGGTTATTGATTAAATTACAGTATCTTCTCTATTCACACTCAAACGTTTTACTTCCATATTTTAGTGATCTATCTAAGTACACACACAGACATATATCATTCTAAACCCATAAACACACACATATACATAAAATATTATTACTGCTTAAAGCACTAAATATGCGTTTTTTGGAAGAAATTATTGGTTTTATGAAAGACAAGGCATTTTATCTTGGTTAGTGAAAATTAGATCCTCTTTTTAAATTTTTTATTCTTTTTTATTTATTTATAATTTAAACCTTGTGATAAAAATGTATTCCTCACTAATAATTTTTATTAGTAACAAGTTACAGTAACAATTAAATACAAATAAAAATGCACTTTTTATAATAAAAGTAAAGATGTTAGATGAAAAATCGCGTGAGGTAAGGACACTTTTACAATTTGGTCGTTGAGGAAAAATGAATGGCGTGGATCGGAGATTTTTTAGATGTGGGTGAGGAGAAGGATGGAATAGGTGAAATGGATGGAAAGGAAAGCGAACGAAGAGGTTTTTCTCATGGTGAGTGAGGAGAGAAGGCCATTGGGAGAAATACAAAGAATAAAGGAAAAGTAAATGCAGGGCGTACTGAGGGTCCATGGATTGTAGAAGACGGTGGTGGAGGGGGGAATGTTGGATAGGCGGGGAAGAGGGAGGAAACGAAAAGTTTGATGTAATGAAGTGTGTAAGAAAGTATGTGGAATTGCGAAATGCGGAAAGAAAGGGTTATTTCAGGTTTAAGGTTATGTGTCTCTCAGAAACCTAACCTACCTGGTAGGTTACCAAATAATAATGACACCCGACGAGATACTCAATTTTTTAGTAGTAGTTAGTAATTCATTATGTTAAAAAAATGTTATTTACAATTTGATCTCCTTTTGCGCTGTCCCTTTGTAAAAGGAGAATAAAATAGTAAACTTTCTTACCCAGTAGACACCATCTACAAATAATATGCCATGATCTTCTTGCATAGAAACTTAACGAGCAACATAGTCGTGTTAATATTCTGTATTAATCACCTGGTGATAGGTCCCGACGTGTCTTAATACATTAATGATTAATTTTCTTTTGAGGAAGTTCAATGACTGCTATTTTCCCTGTTTCCCAAATGCGTTTCAACTCAAATTGTTTTCAATGCTGACTCTATTTCTGCTGAGCGTGCAAGGAAAACGCATTGTAATTCTCAAAAATATAGTTAGCATATTGTTTTGCCAATTTCATAACGTTAATAATGAAATCTCCCTTTTGATGAAATGAAAACACTCACCTTACGGTGAAAGTATTAAGAAATAATTGCACTGAAATAAGGGAAATTGCTTCCTTCGCCGCACAATTTCTTTATGTCCCTCATTATTTTAATATAATATTTGGTGAATTTATGCATCAAGCACTTATGCACCGGAAAAATGGTACACAGAGGCCTATGTTAGCTTTTTTTTATTTTTGTCTTTTGCCTGTGTGACCAAATCACGTTCACCGAACATTTCGAGGGGATGTTTCATAACGAACATGATGCACAAACATATGTTTTTAACTATGTACGCGTAGCTACGAGACCTCTTTTACAACTCATACATAAGGCTCTCAGCGCACTTTCTCACGAACAGATGGTCTTTCCCCGATCTGAGCTCTCAAACACTTATCCTTCCCCATTCAAGAAATATCTTGCCTCCGCGAATGGGAGCACGGAGCATTCCCTGAAAGCGGAAATTACTGCTCTAAATGACCGTTGTCGTAGCCGATAATGTCGCGTAGGAAAATAAATATTCCATGTCGAGTGAGTGTACAAAACTAGACTGAAAATTTTCAAATCCGAGTAAGACCATAGAATAGAAGAAAAGATAATGCGAATCAGGAGTGGGAGCGAAGAAATAATTTAAATGAGAGGTAAATTTTAATTGATCGTTTAAGGGAAGATTTTTATTTTACGTTGTAAGTTTCCCGCAGGTGCAATACGCGTTCAGTGCCTAGATGGTAAGATACTAGTTAACGAGTATCGCAGAGACATGCCTTTAGTCTCTCAGGGAACATGCCAGAGTAAAATTTTCGCAAAGGTCACTCACGTTAACCTTTATACTGACGGACTCTTGAAACCCCGCACTATCAGTTGTTTGGACGACCTAGATAAACTAATAGTACTTAAGTTACTTAGTGACTGACATTAAACTGCGAGATTGAGGAAGTAATCCAACCATTATACTACACCGGTAAGTCGGACAATGGTGATGCACCTATAAAAATAGCCAGTCAAGCCGGTAAACTCGAGATTTAGTCTTTCCCTCGAATGATCCACGATCGCAACAGAAGGATCGGAAAAAGTTGAAAAAATAAGTCAATGTACTTCCTCAATGAAGTACTCCTCCATGAAGCATGTCACGTACATGACAAAACCACCCATGACTGTCATTTAAACATACACTGTCTTGTGAAACACGAAAAAGCGCTGACAATCAAATACTCATTAGGAATCTCAAATAACGTCTAACAATATGCATCAATAAAATTCGTCGAAAAGAAATATAAATAAAAATTGTTTATTTTAAATAAAAAATATAATTTTAAAAAATTAGTCATAAAATTGAAACTTGTCGGCGTGGCGTTTGAAGTAAAATTTTGCGATCCAGACATAGCTTTCACCAACTTGTATATTTATATATGAAATGGTCTACCGATAAAACGTTGGTTGACACAGTAAAGCATTCCGTGGTCATTCAATGAATCTAGCAGTAATATACACTATTTAACGTTAATATCGCATGTATAAATCTATAATTAAGTAACTCATAGATACTTATACAGTTCCACTATACCTCCTATCATTCCGTCCAAAATGTTTACTCCTTTTCCTCCCTCTGACGTGTTTATCCAGCGTTCTCATTTCCATTGCCGTCGTCAACACCCCATTGTCTAATTGTCACACACCCACGAGTCGTACCAATTGGAAATTTATTCAGGACAACCACTTTCGAACAAAATAATTAGGTACCATGTTAAGTGACTCCCCATTCTATCGGGATGATGAACCCATTGATTCGTCCGCACGCTGAGCCAACACGCACGATTGATGTCTTCTCTTTCACACTTGTCAACTGTGTCCCTGAATTTAACCGTCAAACTTTCATGGCCCTCCTAAAATAAAATATAATCTTTAGGAACATTAAGTATTCATCCACAAGAAACTCGATTTATAATGAGTGTCACGTTGAATGGTTAGGGGGAGAATGAGAAACTGTTACATATACTTCTTCCGTGGATGAATACATAGTGTTTCTCATTTCCTGAGCATGAATTTTCACTTAGCGGAGTCTGAAACCATCGAATTCGTCTAATCTTCAGCTCTAGGGTGACGGATGTCTGTTGGGGTTTGACGAAATATCTGAGGTGGCTTTTTTTATGACACAGTGAAGGGAATCAGAAACAAGACGCTGATAACGCGACCATTTGAAACTTGAATATTTTCCTTGACATCAAAGGCACCGAAATATTTTCTTGGGTTGAATGTCACATTACCTCCACTATCGAGAGCAGGGCTCGAAAACATATTATTATTTTCTCAAGCTGACGGAAAGTGTTTCCCGACATTGTTTTTATTTTTGACCCTTCATGGGCAATCTCCAACTTTCTCAAGCACGAAGAACTGAGAGCCTATAACCGGAGAACGGGATAAATCGGTTTTACCTGTTTATATGCGCGCCCCCTAACCCTTCCCTCACCCCCTCCTTATACGCACAGTCGCCTAAGGTAACAAACGCATACACATTGAGATTCGCTTTCCTAGCGAGAATAGCCCTATCAACACACTGCTGGGGCCCTTGTCAGAAAGGTGTCATAAAATGGTTCTGTAACTTAAAATAAATGCAAGTTTCTCGGATCATTCGTAATATATTTCGGTCGCGAATGGTCTCTCCCCCGTGCAATAATTATACCACTAATTAACTTGAAGGCGGAGTTACTAGGGATAGCATGTTATTGTTCACTAACGATCAATCTAAGTAATTTATAACGTCGGATCGGTGTGTGATCTTCACGTTAAGTAAATTTCCACGTTATTTAACGATTGGATTTTACGAGACACTATAAAACCGTGAACTTACTGGGTTTAGAATAAATGTGGGGGTGGGACGGTCGAGCATCTACCTTATTTTGGCTCCACAGGCCACTGAGATGGAGTAAGTTTGGAAGGAATGAGGAGTGGAGGCAGACAGGCATTGGGAAAAATGATATTAAGATACGAATTATAATGAGTGTTAGGTACGAAAAGGGGGAAAGGAATGAGAATTGAATAGTTGGTAATTGAAATTGGTTACAAAGTCAAAAAAATTTCATATGAATCAAGTTAATAGTCCAAGTAAGTTTCACGCCGAGAATCCTGAGTATAATTTGTTTGAGAATTTTTAAGTTCTTCATTAAGTGTCACCACAGTGATATCAACCCAAAGTTTGATTTCGAATGCTTGAGGATAAAACTCACCTCGCATTTAGAAGAGTTGTCTTATTTGTCCTGGCCTAACGTGGGCTTGAGAAGCTGGGAAAATATAATGCATTTTCTTTAGGAAACACGCCATCTCACAACTGCGTAAACATAAGTCCTTTCTAACATAACAGCCACACATTTACAGCGTTTCGTTCTCTCGTGCATTTATTAAATATCCCATTAGGTATACTGATACTAGATAGGTTATCCATTAAGTACACTGATAGATAGCAATATCATACTTATATAGGTAAAATTTAAAATCGGCGAAAATCAACAAGTATTAGGAAAACACTAAGAAAATGGTTTCAAAGATTCGGCTATAAACCATTACTTTTTCTTAACAAAAACGTGTTAATCAACCCGAAAGTTGGTTTTAAATGTGAAGGAAGGCAGAGCTCACTTCGAACAAAGCCTTTAGGCGTATTGAAGTCACCCATCATAAGTATAGGGGACCAGTCCCTTTCCCTTTGCCACCATTCCATTTCCCCTTATGTCCTGGCACCCATAAAATTGTACCACTTGGAATTTAGGTGATTTTGACCGAGGGCATCATCCGAGATTTGAACCCGGGACCGTCCGGTAATTAACCTAAACCTTTGTTTCTACACTTGTCAACTCCTCTGTCTACTAGGCCGCCGCGCCTCATAAGTTGTTCAATATAATGTTATATCCTGTAATATCAAGTGTTGCATAGTGCTGATAGTCTCTGGCGTGTTATGCTTGAGGTGGGAAAGATTTTCCCAGCATCTTTTGGAATGTCTCCATATGTTTGACGGATGCTGAATAACTCATAAAAATTGAAGCTAATTTTTATATGCAGGTAATTTTTTTCCAGGGCATTTGTCTTTTGTGTTACCTAGGAGTTCTTCATTTATTGTTATTAGTGAATCACGGTTTGGTGTTTATGGATCTAAATGTTCTGTTGTTGCTCTTTTGTACGTGTGGGTGAAATTGCGACATAATTTATGAAACGGCTTCAATATTTACCATATTTATGTCGGGCAACTACGTTTTTTGCTACAAAGAGGGACACATGCAAAACCAGAACTGCATAATATTACTTCATACAATAGAGGTAACATGCAAATGAAACAGATTAAGAATAACGTGCTACCAAATACACCAACGTTCACGCAAAACTATATTTCCACTTACAAACCTTATCCTATCCTGTCATTCCTATTCGATTTTTGCAAGGTCAATAGGGTGCCTAATTCTTCTCTTGGTGCGGTTCCGAATATTGTGATGGAAGAGGGAGGTATAGGGGCTATATTCTGGATTTTGATTTCTAGACTTCCGTCAGATGATTCAATCATGTCAAAAACATGAAGAGCGTCTCCTGCCGGAGAAAGAGAGAACAATGGAAAAGGACGTGTCCCGGACTAATTGATCGTTTACTACTAAAGAGAGCGCACGCAAAATAAAGTGTGTGTGTGTGTGAAGCTAGGATTACACGCACCCGAGTGCCACCGCCTCCAAATACTACGTACTACCCACGACGCAACCCAGGAAAATGGACAGCGTACACGTTCGATCGAAGCTTCAGAAAAACCGGCTCCTCCAACAACACACAGTCCAGTTACTCAATGCCTCTCCAAAGCGCCAGCCGAGCGAATAGCACGTGAATCGCGGAAGTGTGACGGCACTAGCGCCAGGTATGAGGAGTGGGAAAAATAATGTCGCCGTGCCTGGACTAGGGAGAGCGCGGGGAATCGTCAAGTGGGAATGCGCAATCACCGGAATTCTTGAAGCATATTGCTCGCAAACTGTTGAAAGCCCGTAGGTATGTCTACAGGCGTCTTCAATATGTTACAATCTTTAAAACAACTATCAGAGTTATGAAAAAAGTTTTCTAAACCAGTTTGACCATGTCGAGGCAATGGAAGATAAGAGCAGAGCTTGAGAGGAAGGGTTAGACCGAGAAAGTCATGGTCGACGAGACTCTCAGGGCAATGAGTATTCGGAGTTTCAGGTACGGAAGACCACGTATGAAAAAATGTGTGAATGTTGCAGAGGCGGAAGAAATATGCAAGGATGGATCAGCATGGTTATAGAGAGAGAGAGTAATTTGCCTGTAATAATCTTAAAGCAGGTTATTTTTCAACTTTACCTACCTGAAGTACGCCTTCTTTGTACTGATGAAGAGTATTTTTCATCCCCGGAAAATTAGAATTCGCAGCTCATGCTACTCGTTCAAGGAAGCTTGACGGTTTTAATTGAAAATTCAAGACAGCTCAGGCCAGAAGTATTCTCAATTGCCGCCCTCGTGGTGGAAACTCCGGTCTGGGTGAACGATTTTTCCACCGTGAAATTTCTCGTATTTGTGTGCACATTTGGTTGGTGGGTCGGCTAAGGATACCGCTGTGAAAATGTCCGCAGTTTACTTGTATTTTTTTAAAAGATCAACTGCTTAAATAAAAGGAAATGGCTATAATTTTGACAAGTATTTAGGGGATATATCATAATGAAAGAGAGAAAGGGATTAAAATATATCGCCATCACTTCTTATTTAACCAAGTAAGGAGAAATGTTTTAATTTGCCTTCCCTGAAATGGAACGTCATGAAGAGTATTAAAATAACTATTATAGATTAAAATATTAAATAAAATTTACTAATATTAAAATTTCCCAACAAAAATGGGAGGAGAGCCATTTATGCCAATCGGGAAATTCCTCGACCCACCCGCGCCTACGTGACTAAGGATCAATGTAGACTTAAGAATCGAATAGGTATATTTATATCTACACATTGCCCTGCAGGGCACCTTTCGGGTGTGTGGCAAAGATTGAGTTTACACCAGGTAGGCACTAAAGGAAGAACACTACTCAAAGGGGAGTCATGCACCGTGCGAAGGGACACATACAATTATAGTATACCATTACTTAAGCGTTACATTCAAGCACTACACATGAAGGGTAACGCGTAACTACGTCTTACGCTACTATTTGTGGTGAGATAATACGATAACAAATCTTCAACGGAATTTCAAGACGTTTGGGTAATTTCACTATACACATAAGACAATTATCCCAGTTGATTGTTGTGGATGTCGGTCTTAATCTCTCAGAATACTTCTATATGATATGGAATGTCTGTTTCCTTACAATCAGTTTAAGTCCCATTTAAACCCACCTACGAGCGAGTAGCCAGGCTAATCGTTATTCTGGTAGAAGTCAATCGAATTCCGAGCGTTATAGAGGTGTGCTCCTCATTGGATATAAATTGCGAATATTCATTGGTTCTGAGTCAGGGCTGAGCCAAGGGAAATTTCATCGAGTTGGAAGAAGGTGTCAGAGCAAAAACATTTGGATGGCGTCGAAATGCTTGCGCGTAATAACCCTATGACGCCTCACAATTGAGAGCATCTTTTAGTCTGATCAATGAGCGAACGGAAGGACAAATTCCAATCTCACGAAAAACTTAGAGAAAGAAAAAAATAGACGAGTTCTCGTATACCAGTTCCTCGAAGATGGACCAAGCCTAGAATGACCTTTCCGAGTGAGAACGACAGATTCAAGGTCATGAGGAATCGAGTGAAAGTTTCTACGTTGCCGGTAGATTTCAGTTTTAGGCGCTCCAGTTGCTAAGGTCATTCATTCTACCGTCAAGTCATAGACGGGCTATATATTCTAAAAATTTCGACAAAGCATCCCCGTGGGGGATGTGCAGTCACTTCAATGGAATTTTTAATAACTGCGATTTCTTCATTAAGATTTACCGCAATAGAGTCGTCCACTCTGTCGCGGCGTCTCAATGTCATCCACTAATTCAGCATTTAGACCCGAAATATTATTTTTCCTTCCAAACATGTTTCTCCTGCATCCGTCATCCATGAGCTCGTAAAAAAGAAAATGAAAATACCCTAAAGTTGCCGCCCCTCTCCGTTGAAGTTAATGGACGTCACCGGATTCGGCTCGGTCAATGATCGCTCGGTCCAAGTTAGAGCTTAAGCACGGTGGCGATTCGAAGGAAAGTATATATGTGTACTTGTGCCGTAGTAACAATGGGCCCGCCACTTTCAGCGAAATATTTGAGCGCTTCGATGTTTAGTCGTCCTTAAATCGGAAACTAGAACTAGCAGAAAAAATTGAAGAGCAAAAAAATGCTGTTATTTTTGTTTTTTTTTCAACTCTAACAGAATGGCCATAAAAAATTTGGGTAAAATGAGTGTCATGTTTATCGCGGACTAATAACGAACGTTTCATTCATCTCGGCACTCGGAAAAAATCATCATTTAAAATTTGAAGGACCATCCTAGTTATTTCACTAATATTTAACGGGTTGATATGGCATTTTAGTTTTCGTGGAAAATATATAGTTCCTTCCCAAGTTGTCTTGGGAGACATCAATACTCGAGCATTAGCACTGTGCTCGCGTAAGTGATTCACCATACATAGATAAACCCTGGTATAGATTTAAGACCGGTCCGTTGGGTATAATCGCAGAAATTCAAGCGCAGAGCCCACGATTTCATACACAGCTTACAGCTATAGGTATAACAGGCATTTCTTTCAGCTAATTTCCCAATGCTTTAAGAAGTAACTGATAACTATTATAATTGAAAAACAAAATTCCTTGTGGCAGAGTGAAGTGGAAAAACAATGCTGATAGAAAATCCAGCAGATAAGAGTGTGCTTAATTTACTGTAAAAAAATTCCTGCAAAAACCTTTGATAAAACAGGCACTAGGCAATCAGGTTGACAATTTATAGTATTGGGTTCACCAACAGTGAAATATGAGTGTCTAAAGTTATAATTTATTTATAAATAAATGAAACCTTAGCACTTTGTTACACCACACAAGTACGGGTTCTGCAGACAACTCATCAGAACTTTTATCACAAAGATGGACCTCTTGTCAGAGCCTGAAGATGAATCATTGCTAATACCTTTAATGACTACTGATGTTTCCCCTTCGTGATACTCAACAAACTTTTAGCCATGTTAGCAGGAAGTAATAGGCCAATGTTATAATTTTTTGAGAGGGGTTTCCCAAAAAAATTTACAGAACTACTCAAAGAACTTATCAAGAACGGTGTTGATCAATGGCAACAGTGTTCGTTGGATGTGTTATGAACTGATATGGGAATACTGCTAACCCAGTTCCAGAAGTGGCTTAATTACGTGTCTCATCCCAGACGCATCCCTTACCATACCTGCGGTGGCTGTCATTTTAAAAGTAATTCCAGCATGAAATTGTACCTATAGGTACTTGCAATGAAAGGTATTAGTATTTTTCACATCATTCGTTGCGCGTAGATTTCACATCCCACGGAAAGAGTGAATTTCCCCAAGGAATTTATAGGAAAGAGAACTAGATTTAGTCCATTGGAAGGATAAGATCAAGGACGTTACCACACCAAGAGAACGAAGCAAATGCATAATGATCACTTAAGCCACACTCATTGGGACAAAAGAAGTCATAGAGTTGGACAAAATACAGTCTCAAAGCCTGCACACACACACACATACGCTCATGATTCGCAATGAAGTATCCCCGCGCCAGTAACCCTCCGAACGTATTTACTAATAACCGGAAATAACTAAAGGGGCACTTTTCAGATACAAAAATTTCAGCACAACAAGCGTAACGTATTCACCTTTATTCATTTACTTCAATACAACACGTGTCCATTTGCTTTCCAACTGTCCGACACCTGACACTGCGGAGAGTGTTTACTAATGTTGGGAACGAAAAATCGATGGGAAGGTAAGAAGGGAGAGACAAAAGCCGACGCAATTGCTCTGCCGACCGGGTTTCCGCTACACTGCGGCCCTCGTGACACTCAACCACGCTCGCACTTGGGCTTCAAGGGGAGCTACTTCCCCGGCATTGACCCACCAAGCGCACTGCGAATAAAAATGCAGCGGGGAATAAAAATACCGTCACGAATGCAATTCCACTCGCGTTTGTGATTCAACGGTGACGAGGGGCATCATTTAACCCAAACCCTATTGCGAGTCGACCCTCGTTTTTTTTTTTTCTAATTTTTCCCTTATCCTCTATCTATTCTCGACGCGTTGCGCAGGGCCGTCGACAAGGGGGGTAGGTACTTCACCGTAAACCCCGTTCCGCGTTCAGGTTCGTACCCACC
>LYUA01001311.1:55130-67498 GCA_002093875.1 Calopteryx splendens | reverse complement strand
TCTCATTACATTTAAATGAAGTGTGGTGGAACTCATTAAGAGAGCTTAAATCTACTAGGAAATTTTTTTTCTAGGGCAAAGAAAGTCCTGGCCATCAGTAAAATGTTATCGAAGGACGAGTTATCAGAGGGAGTATTCAAAGAGTGAATGGAGACTTATAATGCTTAGAAGGATCTGGCTCGAGGAAATGAAATATCCTGTTACAACTTTTCCTCTTGGCTTGCGAGTAAAAGACAGCATAGAAAAAGAAAGTACTTCCTTTGTAGTTTCTAGTTTAATACTTTCTACTACTTTTTCTGGTCGTTAATCCTGCAGGATCATCATTTACAGCTATCGATCCTTCGTAATATATGAAGCGTTGATTGATAAAAGTAAATCACTCAGCCGTGGGAACTAGGTAGGTGTGCTTCACAAGATTGTGATCAGACGAAATATGTCAAAGGCACGAAAAATCTTTTAAAATGGAAGTCTGTTATACATTTCCTGGTAGTTTGAATAATTGATGAATTTGACACTTTTTACGGTTATTGACAAGTTCAAATAATGATGAAAATTGGAAAATATAATATAAAATAATCTGCTACGACAATTTAATTTTAGGAAAGGTTTTATATTTTTATTTTCACATGAGTATAAATATGGAGCTACAACTTTGGTATGACCAAAAATATTGGGGTTGCTGCATTTTTTTTATGAAAAAGACCAGGGTTTCTAAAATCTGAATGATGGAACAGCATCCGTGAGTTTTTCCATGAGTGAAAAGAAGCTTTTAATGTAACACTTACTTCATCATTCTCTGAAAATCTCTCGCACAAAGCGCGCCCACGAAATAAATACGAGTTTAACCAAGTTAATTATATTGTAAAAACCTCCGATACTAAACAGGTTATTACGAAAAATTCGTTTACTTTTTTAAATTGGAATAGCTCAAATTATTCACCTCTTAAATAAACCCCACAACTACCTATTTTCCTGATTACAACACATGAATGCAAGGCACAACACATGGAAGACTAAACGCAAATATTAAATTGCGGCCATTATAATAGACGGCATAGAACTTCAACACATTAAACGTGTATGTACCTACTGCTTGAAAACATTGAGAGTGTGTGTGTATGGCGTATCTGAATGAACCGTATTTTGTCACAACTATTTCCAGCATCTGAAATAAGGAAACGTCGCGCTGAAATAATCCACTGCGAAATATAGATAAAATGCTTTCTAAAAGTCTAATTGCGGCCTCGAGACAAAATGCAAACCCTCAGAAGCAATGCACGCGCGACCGATCCCATTCCTCCACGTACCTATTTGCTTCTCTTCCTAGTGCACATCAGGTTGACCCAAATAATATATCGATGTCGATATAATGTAGTGGTTACCTTCACAGTTCATTTTTCTTCATTCACTCCGGTTATGTAAGGGCATCGCGTAAAAAGTGGCTTTTTATCAAAAATAGTTTGAACAGCACTGCAGCGACATCGATCCTGAATGGAGAGGACATTTCAAATGTCAGCGAGGGGGAAAAATGTCAGAAATTTGATACAGGGAGGACATTAAAATAAAATATCCCGCAGGAGGATATGTCTGCTCGCGAAAACCTCCGAAAGGATGTAGTCGTATTTGAAACGCTCAGATGAGCTTCCACTGTAGGGACACCGCAACTGACACGAGGCAAATGGGGGGGAGTTACTCAAAACCTGCCGACGCAAAGCCTGAATCCGCTTATCTGTGCCCGCGGATTCCACATATCGGGGTGAAAGTTGCGTGAGAGTATGGGTCGCTTCCTTCCATTTGTCGGTGGTAGACCTTCAAGGAACTTGTTTTTCGATCCGAAAAAAGATAAGGCGTCGTCAAAGATGAGGCACTTACGATACTATGGTAGGCTCCGCGAATTTTTTTCCATACGTCTGATTTCCTTCAACCGGACCTGGCGTAAAAAACCACCTCAAGGTATTTTGAAATGATAGAGACATGAGCCACCGTGTCTCTTACCTAGGGGAGACCAAAAACACGATTCCCTTCGAGATTATTCTCCTCGCCACTTATGTGAAACACGCCTAACAAGCGACTGATGGCATCCGAATAAGATTAAACAAAAGAACGGCACGAATGAGTATATTATTTATAGTTGAAACGCTGGTCTTGAAGCCGGTAGATATTTATTTTTTATTTTATTTCAAATAAAATCATGAAAATATAAATTATTCATCGATACTCACCATGTAATTTTACTATATAATGATTTTATTTAGGTACTAACCTTTACACCGTTCCATTTCGGCATAGGCAAGGCCGAAAAAAAGCTTGATTTTTTGCGTTTTATCAGGTAACTTACCATGGGTTGATACCTAGAGCAAAAATTCTGGGTATTGGTACCTCGGCACAAGTACCTTGGTTACGAATCCAGAGTGCTGATACCTGGGTGGCTACATTCCAAGGTATCGATACCCAGGTACGGGTACCTCGGGAAAGAATCTTAGGTATTTCTCGGTAGCTTGTTACTAGGACCGCCCTTGTTTTAGATACTGGTCCAACAGGATCAGGGCCTGGGACAGTAAAACTAGGTACTGGTATCTAGTGCAAGAATCCACGGTATTTCACGGTAACTAGGTGCCGGTACCAATCCCCGTAGTTAAAAACCATTCTCTAATTTCGCACGCACTACTCTAGTCTTGTGTATAATTCTCTCGACTCGTTGTCGCATTCGCACTGGGTATGCAATAATCAATCGGTAGGTAATCGGTAATCGGCCATATCGGATCTTTAACCGATTAAATTATCCGGAAATCTGCCTTTTGGCCATTTAATCGGTCCTCATTAAATGCAATTTTCCCTTGTATTTCCGCAATTTAACCTCCACCAAGAGAATCTGTTAATACTTTTANNNNTTGTATTTCCGCAATTTAACCTCCACCAAGAGAATCTGTTAATACTTTTAATACGCTGGACCATAGCCATAATTTTACTTTTTTCACTATTACTTAATTTCTCTGTGTAGCTACTCAAATTTGTTATTATTCAAGGTATTAAGTTATAAAACAAATCATTTTTCAGTATTTTTACAGCTATACTTAACAATTATCCATATTTTAATTATTTTTTCTCATGGTTGTTAAGGTTAATCTTCGGTTTGATGCCGACCAGGAACATGCTTTTAAAAAGGAAGTTATACTGTATGCCATGTTATAATAAAATGGTTTTATTCTTCCTTAGTGAGATTAATTTATGGGTATATTATTTAAATATTTGATTGATATTTGAAACGTTGGTTTTGAAGCCGGTAGATATTTATTTTATATTTTATTTCAAATTAAAGCACGAAAACATAAATTATGCATCAATACACAATGTAATTTTACTATATAGTGATTTTATTTAGATACAAACCTCGACCACCATCACAAAACCGCCACATAAATGATTTTATCCTCTGTATAGGCGCCAAATAAAATAATTAAGATGATAGTTAAAATTAATTTTCTTATAATTTCTGTTTCTACTCCTGACAAAATAATTTTAAGTATTGTTCATACCCTCAAGAGTACCATTGATTGAATTTTTAAAGGTGTTCCCTATTATTCACAATATTATGTTTTGTATCAAATGATTCAGTGGTATTTGTATGCCATAATTTTACTTTTTTCACTATTACTTAATTTCTGTGTGTAGCTACTCAAATTGTTATCATTCACAGTATTAAGTCATAAAACAAATCATTTTTCAGTATTTGTACAGCTATACTTAACAATTATCCATATTTTAATTATTTTTTCTCATGGTTGTTAAGGTTTACAATCTATACATTACAATTTTTCGTACTATAGATGTTTTTTCTCATGGAGTTTAATAGTCTTTAACAGGTTTCAGAGTTTTGTGGTAATTTTCCGTTATTATTTTATTCTTTTAGAACACAAACCCTACTAACTCTCTCAGTCTCAACAATGTCCAACGTTTTCTCTGCAGAAAAAAAATCCGGAAAAGAAACAACTGAAATAAAAAATTATTTACTAAAATAACCAACACAACATAATAAAGGTGAACGAATAATGATCACTCAACATAAACAGTGATTCTTTGGCAAACTTCTATAAAGTATTTTAATGACTCTATTTTTCTTGCTGGTATTCTTTCCACCCCAGCAGGTACCCAGAAACATTCAACTATAATATTTAACGATACTTTATAATATTTTCTCCTTCCTAGCTTTGTCCAATCGATTTCCGCGACATTATCTTCAACATTCATTAGGTCCATCCGTTTCAACACACGTGCAGGTTCAATATTCCAAATGCAGAGGACTTCATGTGTCTTACATCCCAGAAAATATGGTGCATCGCGGAGAAACTACAAAACCTCGAGGCACAATGATCAAATATTATGATAATGCATTAATTGTGCAACCTAATGAATATTCAAATTCAATAATCGGTCGAATATTCGGAAATCGGCCGATAGGTATACATTCCAGGGTGAGATCTATTTGCAGTAGTCGTACTCCATCATGACTTTCTCGGCCTTCCGAGACCGGCTTCCCTCTCCAATTTTTTGCCTTTCCTGTTTAATCGTTCGTCGATTCGACATACCTACGTCCATTCTGTCAGCATAACTAGAGAACGTGTTTTCTTCCCTTTTTTCATAATGTTCTATTAAAGGTGCACACGATCGACATATTTTCACGACTCACTCATTCCTCTCCCTAATACTACTATCTTTACCACAAACCACCCTTCCGAGGCATACAAAACAATTCACTCGTTAAATTTCTGCCTTTTACGCTGGCTATGCAATATTTGTTCCTATTCCCTCAATCAAGCGCAACTGATTCCGTTTTGTACAGTAGAGGAGGGGGAGGAAAAACAAATTTGCGTCCGACTCAATGGGGGAAACCAATTTTTAAAAATGGATTCGGTTCAAGTTTGTAGTGGATTAGTCATTTTGCGTAAACTTGCTGCTGCTTGTAAAACTACCGTGTGTGTTTTTTCATGAAACGGCTCTCAATGCGCTGCAGAGCAATCATCGAGGAGACACGACTGTAATCAACCCGAAGGTGGGTTTGATGGATGGGGTTCGAGTTCCCCTCGATCTGACGAGATACACGGCTTGCGAGATTCGCGCACAGGATGCAGGGGGTCCACTTCCTTTCCCCGTGCCACCCGTGTTTTCTCCTGAGGATCTGGTACCCGAAAAGTCACAAAGGTTGAGAAAATCACGGAGGGTTGGGCGTCTAAAATCATCGGGAATCGTAGCCCAACCCTCCGGTCATCAGCCCAAGGAGCCGGAGAACGCTCTGCGCAGAATAGAGTAGTATTCCGACCCAATCCCTTCGTGGGAGGCAAGGCGATTTTTTTTGTCCGAGACTGGTTTTCGAGAACGCCTCAATTTATTCAGATCTCATTATTTAATCCCCAAGGCGGTTTCAAGTTTGGTCAGTTATTCAAGGGCCTCCAACCCGTAATCAACAGCCTCCTCCATTGCCTCCTATGGAATTAGAATAGGTAGTTTACGTCTTTGTGGATTCCGCCTCATTGAAAGAGATTTAGGTACAACTACCGGTTCATAGGGGGATCTTCTACCTGCTGCCTAGCACAATCTTTGCAAGGTCGACCGGGAAAGTATAATTTTAACTATAATTTACCTCAAAGAGAACCTCTTGAAAGGGCAATGGGGAAATACCTACCTACTGCGTCTCTCCTCTCTACTTCTGATATCGAATAATGTAGGTAATAGATTCACTATTAGATTTTTTTTGTTCCCTGCTTGTAGGGAATTCGATTTTAACTGCAACTCTGCATTCATCAAAGGTTTAACATGAAAAGTTTATCTAAAATATTTTGTAATGCCATGGATCCTAGGGTTACGGGGAGATTTGATGAGGCCGAGGTAGTTATCCAGCGTGGCCCCAAATAAGGGGGATGGTATATAAAACACGAAATAAGCAACAAAAACACATTGCTTCTCGCAAGAAGCTCGCAGCAACGCAATATAGAAACGTCGAGCCGCATAATACTCCTTACGCTGCTACACTGGAAAGCCACGTTAGCAAATTTTCTAATAAATGAGAATTCTCAGAGGTTTTTCCTCACGCAGAGACGATTTCCAACTCGATTTAAGCAGAATAGAATATCCACCACAACGCATTAATGAAAGGTTGCCTCGGATGAGATGAAATTGTAAGGGAAAAATATAACGCATCGAACATTGTGATGAAATGTTTTCCTTCCGTGAAGTTGACCTTCCATGGTCCATTCCTATGCACACTATCAACAAAACCGAGTGTTCTTTACGGCGAAATGACAAACTTCATCGCCAAGTAATTCCCATCAAAATCGGATCTTTTACAAAGACAATCAGGAAAATAATAAGTTTCCCGTTCACTGACCGTGACCGTGAAATGGATGCAACCGCGCAGTGGTTAAAAAAAAACGAAAAATATTTAAATCGAAAGAGTGCTCTCGGCGATCCAAGTTAAGTGGCCGAATCGAACTTTTTATAAAGCTCCCGAGGTAGGGAGTGAAAATAACTCCTCCCGTTAACGATATTGAACAAACATACGGCTGATAATGACGAGATATTGCAAGAGATGCGGAAAACTCCTTCAAGACCACCGTTAAGCCTTTCAGGCAGTTCTGCTCCAGACAGCTGTTCTTCCCGCCGGAGATCGCAAGTGGTTCCCTCGAAGGTCACCACCATCTGATCTCGCCGGCACAACACCACCTCCTCCCGTTGCAGGACAGACGAACTCGTTTCCATTTCCGTGGAAAACGAGAGTGCATACTTGGACTTGGGCCGATCGACATCTCAGGGAACGTCATTCGAAAACGCCTCATCGTGGAAGGGGTGACGCTACGAAGAGTAAAAAAAAGAAAAGGGTTGCTCGCGGTCAAAGAAATTATATAAATTGCACTCATTTGGCCATCGAAACAGATGTCTCGAAGCCAGGAAAGCGTTCACTTGTCCGCCTTTTGAAAAAAAAATACATGGGAGAGGTCCGATCCGCTCACAGCGATGCATGAGCCGTCGAAAATTTTGAGTTGCGAGCCACTCATTTCCACCTTTCGTAGCACCCTCGGATATTTGAAACCAAATTTTGGAGTCGCAGCAAACGCGCGCCCGGAATGGAGCCTCTCTATGAAATGGCTGTTATACGTCAATTTTAATCAAATGAAATGGTAAACTACCCTTAAAAGATTCTTTGAAGCCAAAACGTTCAGCGTTCACAGCCGCATTTGAAATATAATACTACCTGGTAAAACTAATTTTTTTTTAATGTACCAAAAAAGCGACGACAATATTCTTTATTCTCCTCCGTGATGAAATGTTAAAATTAATTCAATAAAAAGTCTCTTAATTTGCCAGAGTGTAAACTGCAAAAAAAAACCAGCAAGATTTAATCAAGTACCAATGTTTTTAAACAAATGGTGTTAAAACAATGGAAACATTTGCGTGTAACTTTTCACGAGCTTGCGGTGGGATGTGAAAAACATGATTATAATGATTATTATGATTTATGATGAAATCAACAGAATATGGAGAGAGTAATTTCTCCGTTGCTGCTTTTACCTATGCCTAAGAATGCTATCTATTCCCTCCGTAAAGTTTCGATGCTTAAACATAATTCGTCGAACGCAATCGAGATTAGAAATATTTGTTTCCTGCGCACATCTACGAACTTCATAGATGACTTCACTGGAGCGATTCGTTGACGAGGTAGAAGCCATTAGAGTCCGACATAATTGCGACATTTTCACCCTTGATGTCACTCTTGCAACATTTTAAGAGAAAAATTCTCATCCCCCCTGTGTGCGTCACGAAATGATTGCGCTATTATATGTGGTATGTCTATCCAATTTCTTATGGAGAAGGGAATTGAGAAATTTGTGGAAACAGAATTACTACAAGTGCCTATTGTATTTCTTTTCCATTGCCCATAATTTCCATAGATGAAAAGTGCCCTGCAATAAATTCCAAGATCTCACCGTTATCTGGTATATACTATATTTTATACCTTACGCACAGGAAAAGATTAAGCCTACTAGGTTGGGTAGTTCCGAGATGGAAGGGTAATTTTTCAAAAACAAAATCGCGAATTCGTCCTTATAAGATGCCGTCAATTTGATCATTTACTTCTGTCCAGAGAGTTTCGAACAAAAATCAAGTACCAATTTATATATGTGCCCACGTCTATGCATACTTAAATATTTTCGATGACTGTTTCCACTGCATAATTTCGAAGGTCTTCTTGGAATAAGTGGCAAACAAATATAGTCTATATTTCATATTCCTTTGAATTAATGTTCCCAATGCTACTGTGACGCCACCTTCCCATTCCGATACCAAATGTTCTTCACCTTTGTAGTAATTTACCATGTTATATGTTACCATGTCAGCCTTTGATGATAGTCCTTGCGCTATCTTGTCACATGCTAATACACTGAATTTTATTGTTCTTACTCTGGATGGAGATTACAATCGATCAAGCGAAGACCAGATTTTTAAAATGTCTGGAAAATATTCAATTCAGAGCAGGTAGAATGAGCCCACTGCGTTTTCGCTAGACATCTGGCGCTCCAAAGGACTATAGTCCGCTCGTGTGGCAAAGGACTTGCGCGGTTATTTTCCCTCCTCAGAGGGGAGGTTCCTACACCCTCGCCACCTCCCTCTCTCTCTCCCTCTCTCCTGTGCCCCTTTCAACAGGACTATCTTAACACTGTTGTCACGAATTCTCTCTCTTCTCGATGAATGCTCACTTGGCTTCTGCATCTGTTTCGCACGCTCGTTTGGCTTCGAATTGGTTTTCCTTAATTGGTTAGGAAAATTATCGATTAAATCTCAAATCTAGAGGACCGTAGGTCTGCTAAGTATTGCCCATGGAAATCGGTAGTAGGAATTTCCCTCGCACGTGGAGAAAGGAGACTTGGCAACAAAACGCGACGCTCGCTTTGAGGCCGAGGAGTGGCGTTAGCTGCGCCCACTCGCAGCGAAAATGTTAGTTCTACGTGAGCAGACAATAAATTTCGCGTTAAAGTGAAAACAGAAGACGTAATGAAGTCGCCTTCCTATTCCTCAAACAGAAAAGAGAGACCACGTACATTTTTGGTCACTGAAATACTCGACGACTTTCCGCGGATAAACAATTTTAGAAAGGAAAGGAATGGATCAATGCAGTTAACGAAAGTGTGATGGCATATAAGGATGTTGCGTCTACTCCTCTGGACATGTTGTTTTCCTCCCTGCTGCCATTAATTCTCCCTTCTTCCGTCGACGTCATCATCACACAACTCCGACATGGCCAAGTTATTGCCTCCACCCCTCCAAGGAATATTACGAAATCACCTCCGCGGATAAACCTAGTTGAGATGAATCCACCTTAGTGCTTTCTGCCAGGTTGAGTGCTCCACAGCCTGCGACCTTCAAACGCGACCACGCCTCCTCCGCCACTGCATCAGCTCTGACAGAGCGAACAATCGAAAAGCGAATCCCGTTTCGTGAAACCCCGAAGGAAGTGCTTCCTGTTTTTTTCCTCCGATTTTTTTTTCAGCCGCTTAAATTGTTCGCTCACACTAGTGCAGTCTTCTTCTTCCTCTTTTAATTAATCGGTTGTCCCGCGGAGGATTGCTTCACGGCGACTCGGAATCAAAAGAAAGCGGTCTCTTTTTATATATTAGGAATGAAACTTGATCACTTTCGACAATATTTCCCTTGTAAATCAACTGAATTGCACGTGATTTTACACATTTATTTTATCAATACTTTCACGGTGTTTGAAGGTCCCTCCTCGCAGACCGCAGGGAATGTTTTCGATAGCAAAAGCATTTTTTTGAAGAAGGAGGTTCCAAGTGGATTTGCACGGGGACTGCAACGTCGTTGATTTCTGAAACCTGTTTCATCGCGAAAGAATAAAAAAACTATTTACTTAGACGAAAAATATTAAGGAATCCAATAGTTATTAAAAAGTAATGAAATCACTGTTGAGTTCATTGGGGAAATTTCGTTCTCGATATTTTAATCCACTTAAGTTTTACAGATGTTTATCTAGCAAGTTTTATAGTGCCTATATCGATATTTTAGTTGCTCCCGCATCATTTTTATGCATTGCATCAACTTATAATTAATTACCTACAGTCTTTCCCGTCCTGGTAGAACAAATTTTTTATCTTCTTTAAGTATTGAATGACACACATCTTGGAGAATTACCGTCTACACTCTGGTGAAATAAATGGGTAATCATTTAAGTGACCCCGTATACCCGCATAATTTCTTTCGGCGAACATAGGGTATCATCAATAAAAATCGAGCATCAACCGGCCGAGGTAGGTGGCAAATTTAGTTACGATCTTGTGTCGAACACTAAATACCCTAAAACCACACATTGCAATAAACCATTTTTTTAAACTCCACACAGGTGCATTCTACGACGAATGGAATATTTTCTATATTTAAATTGATGTAAACTTTTCTTGAAAATTAACCAATCGGGCCGAAAAAAAAGCAGGTGCTCAGGAAAGGTTAATGGATGAGGTCTCTCTCGGGTAACTTAGAACGTTTAAGCGCTTCACACCCGGAACACCTAAACGTTCGAGACTCGGGCTCGCCGAGGTCAATGGGCCGCATGAATTCACTGAACAAATACTCCCGGTGATTGTCTTTTTCTTCACTTCGAGGATCGACACCCAACCCCACCCTTCCCTCACTACGCCTCCCCTCGAGCGCGGCATAGCCTAGCGCCTCCGAACAGACCTTGGGGACGGCGCTAGCTAGCACACACACACACGCACTCCTCCTCTCTCTCTTCACTTGTTTTCCACCACGGCGCCACAGTATGGCTGCCCCGTCCCCTTGATATCCGTCGCGACGGAGCCCCGTCTATTTGTCCGGCTTCGTCGAAGCGACGAACGCCAGCCCGTTCCAATCACACATGCCGAATCGCACACGCAGGGGTGGAGAAGAGTTTCCCCTCCTCCTTCCTCCCCCCCCCCTCATCTCCTCCTCTTCCCCCTCCCAACCCAAAACGAAATGTTTTTGACATCCTCACAAAGGGAGGGTAAGTGGGGGGCGGGAGGCGCGAGGGTATAATGAAATTTAAGGTGACCTTGTTAGGAGGGTTTTTCATGACCTTTAAAGAGATGAGGTAAAATTGACACTATAATGTTTTTTTTCTTCCTTTTTTTAAGAAGTGAGAAAGTTGGTCCGAAAACTGTCTCTTATTCCGCGTCGGTGGGATTGCCCTCCGAAGGGAAAGAAGGTCGCGAGCGTGCTGAGTGTCACCGGGAAATTATCCGGCTTCGCTCTCGTTTCGTTCATGCACGAGCGAAATGATTCATTACGTCAAGGAAAAATATTGGCTCGCACAATCTTCTCCCGCATTTTTATCGCGGCCAAATTAACATAGTTACTGGCGCCTTGTCACACGATTCGACGTCGAGGAAACAAAATCACATACTTCCTTTGCGCGAAGTAATTACAATATTAAGATCAACAGTAAGTTAGCCGACGATAATTAGAGGATACACTTATTCTTCCATGAAACACAACAACCTACACGTCATCGCTGCCACAGTAACCTATTTATGGGTACGCTTCCACGTGCTTCGACGTCGAAAAAATAAATACCCAACTTTATTTGCGATAAGTTATTAAAGTATTAACGTCAACATTAAGTTGGTCAACGATAATTAGAGGTTACACTTATTCTTCCACCGGACATTACAAGTAGCTCGTAGGTAAGGCTGTACAGGAGAATCATGAAGCTCACATTAATGTCTCGATTGACTAACGAAGATGTTTTAAGGATAGCGAGGAAGAAATAAATCACATGAAAACTATTAAAATAAGAAGACATAACCATACTGGACACATTTCCAAGCTTGACGGTTTGATGAAGACTCATTGAAGTCATTAAACGTAGAGAACCATATAGGGAGACCCCGGACGAGATAGTTGGAGCAGATAATGGCAGAGGTCAAAGAGAAGAAATAGATTCTAAATGTACTCGTAGACTAGAAGAGGTCATCCGATAAGGGGGCTGGATTGATGACCATATTCGATAAAGATTCTAATAAACATAAGATTTTATCAAATAGGCTTCGGGAAAATCTGATAATCACATGCGTAATAAATAGAAAGGAACGTCACCAAGTATTTTATACTGAATGTAATGAAAAATTTTAGGAAAACGGCCAAAGACGTTCTGGGAATGGTAGGGGAGGGGAGAAGAATATTGGGAGATATCCAAAGAAGGCAAGAAAAAGTGGATGCATGGTGTGCTGAGTGGTGATGGATTGTTGAAGAAGGTGATAGAGGGTATAATGCTCTGGGTAAGCGAGGGAGAGGGAGAAAAAGATAAGGCATGTTGGACGGAATGAAGG
>LYUA01001310.1:1394902-1408099 GCA_002093875.1 Calopteryx splendens | reverse complement strand
TGATTTCCCAGGATGACCTGGTACCCAAAAAATGGTACACAGCTTGGGTGTCCAAAGGCATCACCCAGAATCGAACCCAGGCCCTCCAATTAGCAGCTCAGTGGATTAATAAGTTAAAACTTGGTCTGTGGCTGTGGGCTATCCTACCCACCACTGCCAGGGGCTCTTTGACTTCCCCTCCAAGGTTGCCGTCCCAATGGTATATTCCCCTCTGCTCGCTGCAATTCAGTGCATTGAGGGGTCACAAGCATTCAAACAAGCTATACCTAGTAGGGGAGAGGGAGGGAGTGAAAAGAAGGCAGGGGGAACAACTGTTCATATGGGGTGGAATGCGAAGTTGGAGGGAAGGAAGGGCAAATTTCAACATTGGAGGATGAAAGAGAGGCGGTAGTATTACAATATGTTTGGGATAGGAAACAAAGCTAGAGGAAAGTGGTGACAATTTAAAATAGTAATATCATTTAAATGCAATACATTCGGCAACATTTGACATCTTAAAATTACAAAATGTCCTTAAAAGTCCAATTAAAAACCCATTCCACACAAGTTTAAGATCTTAGTGCTGAAACACCCTGGATGCCCTGTGTCCACCAAGTGTTTCGCTTCCAGTCCTTGATGATAATACTCCTTTTGTGTTCATTCATTCTAGTGCAGAACTTTTACCCCATTCATCCAATGTATACACTATTACACTCACGTAATAAAATATGAACTTCACTTTGTTGTAGTAAGTCCATCTTGTTTGGAATTAAAAAGTGATTTCCCTAAAAGTTATGGGGTTATGAAAACAACTGCATGTGCATTATAATTGTCCCTGGGTATGCATCTGGCTACAGTGAACACTGGGTTATCTATGAAAGATAATTAAAATTTACTGGCTTTATACAGAGCAGATCTTCACGAGACCAATTGAAATGTTAGTATTATAAGAGCATAATTACTGATTAAGTAAATTCTTATTAAATTGATACCAAAGCAGTTCCTCTGACTGATTTGATGAATTATGACAATTTGTAAGAAAGGTGAAAATTATGCAGCATTTATTTACTAGCACCTATTAACTGAATGATATAGCTATGCATATTTTCACAAAAATGTATTGAAACATGGCAGGTTTTGTTGTATGCTTGCAAGGACAATAAACATGTACACTTTTTAGGAAGGGGGAGGGGAGAGGAGGGAATGGTTACAATATGCATAGATATTTTATTCAGAGATTATAAATTTTTCACAAAGTTGAGACTGAACTATAACATTCTACATCACCATTCCACATCTATCAATTTAGCACGTGAAGCGCTGCCATTTTTTCTATGATGATAGTGGAGTTGTTATTTATGGTTACACAGGAAGAGGTGTCTTTCTGGTGCATAGAAACATTGGTGTCATTATGGATTGAATTGGATAAATTAAGGTAATTCAACAAGTGACAAACCATTTTCAACAGTAAAATTATCCTGAATCAGCCAAATTGTGGAGAGAGTTTAAAACTACTGGGGACTGATCTAGCCATCTCTACCCACCATTTAATAGGCACATATTGTGTTCTATTCTTTAAAATAGTTTTTCCTAACTTATGGTTATACCTAATATTGGAAGAATGTAATAATTGCAACTTTGCATAAAGGGAAGGGGAGTAAGATAGAATTTACGAGCTATAGAACAATTAGTCTTTTGAGTACCATGGGAGGTTGTTTAGCAAAGTCTTTGTTTAAAATCCCCAGAAGGTAACATAAATGAGATATGTGGAGTGCAATCTGGTTCTATGCCTGGTAGGGGATGTAAGAATCATATGTTTGCTCTTCCGCATGCGTATGAGAAATGTATTGGAGGTGCAAAAGGAAGTTTATGAGGTAGTTATCAATTTAGAAAAGGAGACAGAAGAAATAAAAGAAAGTTGTGGAAGATTATGAGAAACTATGGAGAAAATGAGCAGTTTTACAGTGCTATAAAAGAAATACATGCAAACTGTACAGAAAGTGTAATAGTTAATGGAACATCGGACAGAGCATGGTGTAAAACAATGCCACAATGGTTGTTCAATTCATTTATAAATAAATGAGTGGTGTGGATACATGTATGAGGCAGGTGTACTGGAAATGCAAGTATGCTCATTCTTCTGTATCCAGGTGATTCAGTATTGCTGGCTGAGAATCTAATATAAACACAAGGAGCCTTAGAGAGCTTAAATGAAATAACAGAGGGAATGAAATTGAGAGCTAGTGCATCCACAATGAAAACTGTTATGCTTCACAAGGAGAATAGGAAGAATTATTACAGTTAGCATTAATGACAAACAATCAAGCAAGAGCAAAGTGCATGCTTTTGCACATTTTGGGAGAATGTTCATGAAAAGACATTAAAAGGGGTGTGAATGCCATCACAAAGATAGCATGTGGAATTAATAAAAATATGTATGTTTATAACAATATGAATGAAAATAAATGAGGAGAAAACAAAGGTAATGGGGTTCTCGAGACATAGGAAGTCTAAGTTAAATATTGAAGTAGGAGGGCATAACTCTGAGCAGGTAGAACATTTTAGCTATTTAGGCAGTGTTTTGTACTAAGGTGGGTAATGTGGTAGAAGAAAATTGAGTGATTTTAGAAGAAAAATCACACTAGGTAAGGAAGCTTTTACAAGGAGAGAATTGTGACAAGGGTCTTAGGAAAGGACGTAAAGAAGATACTGAAGAAGTGGTTGATATAGTGTGGTTTTGTATGGCTTTAAAATTTGGTCATTGAGGCAGGATGACAAGCATAGGTTGGAGACTTTTGAAATATGGGTGTGAAGAAGGATAGAAAAAGTGAACTGGATGGAAAGTAAAATGAACAAAGAGGTTTTGCTCATGCTAAGGAAGGAGCGAAGGCTGTTGAGAGAAATAAATGCAGGTCACATATAACTTTAGTTAGTACAATAAAATTCACAAAACATTAAAACAAGTCAAGTCAGAACATTTTGCTAGGATTTAGAAAACCACCTGTTGTTTCTACTATTTCTCTTCGTTTACAGAGGTAATAATTTCCGAAGGGACATGACTAAAACTATTATTAACGTATCCTAATAAAATGGTAAATTACTAAGGTCACAAAACCCAACATTTCACGCAAAGACGACATTTATTTTCACGTTAGTACTTGTTTCATTCAGTGACAAAGTAAGAACACACACACATCAAAAGTAATTTATTTACCTGGACCGATATCATTAATGAAATGCGCCAATCTTCCGCAGACCTGATTCATTTCCTTCTCCAGAGAGACTAATACATCCGTTTCATAGGACGTTTCCATTTCCTCATCAGAGGCACTATTTTCGGCAGACAAACTAACGTTATGGACATTGTCTTCAATTTCATGCAGTTTATTTTCCAGGTCATGGTGTATCTGTTGAACTATATTAGACGCTTGAGTCGGCCGACGCGACATTTCTGAAAAGTACATTAAAAATGGTCTATTTGTCGTCTGTTGACGAAAACTTATACAAGTGCAGTACGTCGTTAGATCAATGTATCATATCACAAACGCTTTACAATGCAAGAAATCAAATTCTTAATATTTTTCACAATCATTTCAAACAAAAACGAGATCAACAAAGGGTTCTCAACGAGTAAACTCATCAATATAACCAACAAATGGCGTTCAAACCGTGACATTTGGCAATACGAATATGGAGTTCCAACTACTAGAAAAATAGTATTTTTTAAACAAGAAACTTCAGTTAGATAAACTCAATTTACCTGTAAAATACCACTAAATACCCCTCAAAACAGACAAATACTGTAGTCAATTCAGTCAGACAAGTTTAAGCGGCAAATTCACGTTCCCAAAACTTAACCGTCCAATCCAATCATAATACCTCATTCTGAACAGAGTTATTCCAAATACTGGAAGATGTCTCTGGGTGTTTTGTTGGGTCGCCTCAACTTCTTCGAATGCTTCTTAACCGCCAATTTCGAATTTGTTTCGATATTAGATAATTCGAAGACATTAATTAAAACTCAGATAATTACGCGGATACCGACAAATTTTAATTTTTATGACAATGAAGCATTTTTATACAATTTCTGATATAAAAAAGCATCAGAAAATTACCTCTTATGACACAACATGTAAATTGCCAAGTATAGGAACTCGAACCGATGCTCAACATTTTTTCTCTTAAAGGAACCATCCTATAGCTGGAAACTTCAAGGGCCATTTACCCTTAAAAGTGGCAAAAATATTATATAATAAATGAAAGAGAAATTACATTCGTTGAGTTAAAAATTTATTAGACTCTTCATTTGTAGAGACAAACTATAATATAATAGAAATCCATGTTCTCCTACAAAAAAACAGTAGCAAATTTTCAATTTCCAAAAACTGGAAAATTGAATACAATTAGTTCATTATTATTGAGATTATTCATTATCGTATGGCTATTTAAACAATAAGAAAATACTGCCATTTTTTTCAGTTTCTTTTTACAAATGGAGGCCGTGGAATACCTCCACATGATGCAAACAATGGCCATAACTGTTTTTGCGGGTATCCCCAATTATTGCAGCAAGAGGGTTAATATTTAATAACTATAAGTCAGCTTCAATTTTTTGTCACAGAAGTAAAAATATGGTGGTGCCTCCACTTATGCCTCAATTGATATTATTCTCAGATGTTGACTTACTGAGCTATTGCATTGACAAATATTTTGAAGTAGCAACAATTTAAAATAAGAATACAAAATTTTGAAATTGCATTAATTTAATAATTCCCTTCCAGGAACATTAATATCTACCTTGGTAAGTTGGAGGAGGTAGAATAAATTTTTCAAAATAATACCTATTTATTAAAAAAAGGTGATATAGATGAACCATTCAGTTATCATCCAATTTCCATCATCCTTATTTTTGGCAAAATATTTAAAGAGAATAAAAAAAACAACTTTTTGCTCATTTATTTTGATATGAAAAATCTATTTTCCCCTACACAGTTTGGTTTTAAGCCTGGTAAAACAACTATTCAAGCCATAAATGATTTTGAAAAAAATTTTGGATTTAACAAAAGATTCAAAATTATTGAAGCTTGTCGAAGAATGAATGCCAATAAAATTGAAATTGATGAACCATATGACCTTCTGTTGCCAGGTTTGTTCACCATTTTAAAGAGCACAGACAAATTAGGACTGCCTTCTCATTAAAAACATATGGTGGGAGGTAGCAATAAACTATGATCTTCTGAGAATACTGCATTCGAATCGGTACTATGTATTTGAATGGCTTAGTCAGCAATAATCAGTTGGGATGTCAACCAGTGGATCAAACCAGAAGAAATATTATCAAAGTGCGAGCTAATTCAAAGAATGTATATAAAATAATTTAAAGGCACTAATGTCTAGTTAATTAGGTTTAAAAGAAGATGGAATTTGCTACATCTCATCAGCGGCAAATCACCTCATGACAGTTCAGATGCAGTGCAATATTAGGTCTCAATCCTAAATTTGATCCAGGAGACTGATTAAAAAAAAATTTTTTAAAGAAATATTGTCAAAGATTAGGTACTACTTATGGTATATGAAATACATTGGTTACTATTTCAAGAGCCTTTGAAGAAATAATATTATTTTTTGATAAAACTTATGATTTTCCACGCACTTATGTATCGATTGTTTCAGATGCTGCATGGTCAAAAATTTTCGCTGCATTTCTCCACCTCGACTAATCTCTGGAGCAATTTTTGACATTTGTAATTTCAAATTACACAGCGAAAGTCCCCAAGTTATGCAATGCAGATTGCATAACTTGGGGAACATATTGGTCCCAATTACATAACTTGAGGAAACTGTATACATTTATGATTTATGAAACTTTTTACGAAGTACTCTTAACAAAATACAATAAAAGCTAAAGGAATTATTCTATATCTAACAATTTAATAATTTTAATGAGCCTTAATACATCACTGCCTGAGGATGGAAAAAATACAAATATTTTTTTCCAGATAATCAGCCTGCATCTTTTGGGGTGAGGATACACCTGTATACCATCGACCATTAAGATGCAGACTGATTTTAGAGCATATTTTGGAGTAAAAAATGTGAATCCTATGGACCTGGAAATATGATAGATACATGAAACTTTCACTGTAGCAGAAAAGAAAAAAACCTTAAATTATCTGGAGCTAAAATTCTTGGGGCATTCAGAAAAGAATGCCATGTCTTCATTATACTCATCATTAATACTTACATTGTATATGTATTACCTTAAATAAACAAAGATATTGAAGTCATGACCACTTAGGTTCAAAATGGAAGAGCACTACCACATAAAAAGTAAACTTGTCGAAGGATTAGAAAAAACCAAATCTTTATTAATGGCAAAGTAAAAAAAAATTGTTCATAGAAAAACAAACATTAATTTTTACATTCATATGATGGGATGTTTAAAAACTATTTTTTATTTGAAATCTTGTACAAATCTATCCCATCTGTTTGAATAAAATCAAATTTATAACTCACAAAAGATGCACTAACATATTTTCCTAAAGCAGCAAAACTCACCATTACAACTATTAAAATTTGTATAATAACACATTTATTACATTCAACGAAAGCAATGATCACAAAAAAAATTTAACATCATCTACACTAAAAATAGAAGTAGTTCATATTGACACTTTCATTTGCCATTGCAATTCAAGAAAAGAATTGCACGGCAAAGCTCTTGAAAATTGAAATGCTTTTATCACTTCAATATATGGAATACAACAAAGATGAATATTTAAAATCATCTTCATTTTGAAGGCGGCTTCTCCCCATTCCAGACCTTGTCTTGACAATGTTTAGTGGCCTTTAAAGATAAAAAAATCAATGTAAGAGAATCATTTTATTAAATATTTATTCTAGTTTTTATATCACATCAAGACTAAGTACTTTATGGTATCATACGCAACAAGATGAGAGTAAAATGAAGAAATATTAGAACTGTCTACATACTACCAATTAGCAATGAACTATTGCATGCATGTTGGTGTTACTCTTACGATTTTGTAATTTGTATCACATTTACCTTTTTCATGATTGATAATTGCCATGAAAGTTTTATTTTTCTAAATCAATGGATGGAGTGCAAGACTACATGAGATCAAGTGAAAAAACCAACTAGACTGTGCTATTGGATAGAGCATTGCTAGATCTGTTTTGGGCAAATATTTAAAAGGAGTGTGTTTTATTTATTTAAAAAATATTATTCAATATGCTCGCAACCACAGTGCAAGAGCTCTTTTCTAACACCTGGGATATAATGCAATAGGCTTCCAGAAGATTAAAAACTAATTATGCAGATTGCAAGTAAGATACAGTTTGGATACATGAATAAATAAGCTCATAGGAAAGTCAAACAGGAAGCAACATAAAAGTTTAAAACTCTAGTTTTAAAAAAGTCTAGTTTTTAAAAACAATAATCAATGAGAAAGTTTGTTTGATAGGTGAGGGCAAATCTCACCTAATACTAAGGCCAGTGGTGCCTGAAATTCACACAAGGGTGGGGAAGAGGCGGGGGATTTTCCTTCCTTGTGCCACCTGTTGTTTTTCCAGGAAGGTGCGGTTCCCAAATTTTGCAAATTAGGTGAAGCCTAGGATGCCCAGAGGCATCGCTCTGCATCAAACCCAAGCCCTATGGTCAGTAGCCCAGTACACTACCCACTGGACTACAATGCCTCATTGTAACAAATCCTAGATCTAACTTATGGATGGCTACAACTCTAGTTTAGGAAGAATGAATTATGACAGTTTAGGGATATAATCTAACATTATGGGTATTATTGAAAATTGATTATTTTGATTTCATCAAGCAGGGTTTATAGGTATTGGATATATGCCTAAGCTGAGATGAAGTAGAAATTTCATGTAAAGCCTGGTTCATCAGTATTCTAGAGTAGGTAGGTAAACGCATTTGCATGAGTGCAATGTCAAATTATGTACATAAGACTGCAGGTAAATTAAATAACTTTTTCTTAAGCAATATCGTTTACAATTGTGTGAGTTTAGTATAAAATGGCTGTTGATGAGGATTGAAATGAATAATCAGAATTGCTAGTTTTCCCAGACAAGCATACTCGTATAGGCAAGAAAACAATGGGGAAGAGGTTGGCTTCATGATAAAAAGCTTCCAATTCATTACGTTTTACGAAACAATTAAAAAAACTAGTCAAGCTCTCCCTGGGCTTTGAGAGTTGTTTTGTATCTTTGTAGGAAAAAATATAACCAAAAAGTTTCTAATCGGCTTACCTTGCAAGCATTTGCATGGAACTCAGATTGACACCAATATGAAGGACCCCAAGTGCATTTCTTTCCTCCAAGAAGGTGAACTGCAGCAGGACCTATAATGCATAGAAATTAACAGTTGAAAAAATTATTTAGAAAAATTTTTAATTGTCCAAGCATTGTTTACATTTTCTCTAGAAAATTCATAGGCATGATATTCCATGATGCTTCAAGAAAATAAATATTAGTCTAAATTGTTGTATATCTTATCTTGAAGTCCACAATTTTCAATGAGGTGTGGTAAGACGAGACAGACAAGGGAAGAAAAGCACCAAAGTGAGTACACTTTTACTTTCACTTCTTCAGAGCTTTTCCTTCTCAAGCTGTACTAATAAATCCATTATGACCTTTCTCTTTAAGATGGTAAAAACTTAGGCACAAGTGGAAGTATGAGGTGAATTCAAAAAGTAAGTACAGTTTTTGTGTGAAAAAAACTTCACGCATGGTATTTTATTCAACTATTTTTACATGAAAGAACATAACTTAAACTATTTATAGAGATAATTTCTGCTGTTGTTGAGGCACTTTTCATATGGTTTGCACTGTTTAAGTCAACAGAAGATCCCACTGACTGAAATATGATCTGTTATCCTATTCCTGTATGAAATGAAGCTCAAACCCACTGAAATTCAATGGCAGATCATTGGGATTTATAGTGACATTGTATTGTGTGATGGAATGGTTAGGAAATGGGTAAGACAGTTCAACAAAGGCAGAACAAATGTGCATGACGAGCCAAGGAGTGGGTGGCCTTCTGTTGTCAATGAAGATTTAGTCAGGAAAATTGGTGAGAATATTTGTGAGGATGCAGCATTTGATGATTTCCCTCCTAAGTGAATTATTTCCTGAAATTTAGTGTGTTTGTCATCATTGGCAGCACAGTTCTTTGAGGAGGGAATAAAGAAACTGGTCTCCAGATATAACAAGTTCCTAATTAATGGTGAAGATTATGGAAGGAAAAGGAAATAAACTTTGTAAATTCCACTGATAAATTTACTACACAAACATGGTTTCAATACTGTATCATCCTGGTCGTGTATTAAATTTATCTTTGGAATTTACAAAGTTTATTTTTATTTCTTTCCATTGTGGAAAAATGCCATAAAGTGAAGCTCAACATTGTTAATGTTATCAGGTGGAAATTATGTCGAAAAATACTTTAACGCATGCTTTATCATGTAAAAATTAATTCAAAAAAAAATACCATGCGTGAAGTATTTTATAAAAAAACCATAATTACTCTTTGAACACACCTCGTAGATATGAGCTAATGGTTAATGTGCAGGGGTAGCTTACAGAACTCTGCAATCAACATAAACATTAAAAATATCTTTGAGACCTGGCGATTTAAAAAGAATACACAAAATCCAAGACACAGCAGACAGTTGAACAGAAGATAATAAAATATTAAATAATAATATCCACATTGTAATACAATCTAGTTATAAATGAACTCTATAATAATGATGTTAATTATTGAGCATAAACGTTCACCAAATCGTGATGTCAACTCACATCAATGAAGAGCACCTCATGTTGATATTTTTTCCCTACAGTGGCATAATTAAAATAAATAACAAAAGCATAACACGTTATCAAGCTGCAAAGGAAAGATACATTATCAACTAAAGGTGCAAACGGCTATTAAAGGAAATTTGAAGTTGTTACATACCCTCTGTGTGTATTAAAAACCAATTATGGTAATAATAAATACTTGGTATAATAAAAAACACTGTATTTAACAATGAACAATTCTAAATCACCTGGTATTCAATATGTAATACTTACAAATGGCTGATTGCTCATCTGCCATATTTGACAGTAATGGAACTTATAAGTAGTTAACATCACCAACCAGGTCCAGTAAGTTATGAGATCATTTACGAAGCCCATAAGTTTATTGAACGTTTCTAGCAACACTTATTGAATGGTTGCCGTGACTTATGGATCTCATAATGCAATTGGATTCATACCCATTGTTTCCGCAACCTGCCATAAGTTGAGTAAAAGTCTACCATTTTGAATCCATTGTTCCATGTACCCTATGCCAACTCCGTGAACTGACTCATCTTTGGTTATGAAACAATTCAATTAAAATAATTGCCTTAGATTCTTTCAAATACCTACAAGAACTAAATTAGTTATTTTTTCATACAAAGTTCTCAAGGCATTCTGGCACAAAGGGCAGGAGCCCACGTTACAAATGTGTCAGATGGCTCTTCTTTCTCAAAGGAAATGCTGGATTATGGCACCATTTAAAAGAATGAAATTGTTTTCCAGAAATGTGGAATTGCAGCATTAAGAAAATGAACATTTTTATCATAGAACCAAAGGAGAATTAAGGATTACCAGGACAAATATCAGTTAAAATATGCAAATAGGAAATTATGGAAACTTACCATTGCCAACTTTATGGAAATACTTTGCATCACAGAGTTTGAGAGCAGAGCAAATATCCTTAGGATCCATGAACTCAGCCAAAAGACTAATCACCATATCTCCATACTGATTAACAAAGCCATTGCACTGCTTAGCCACAGTCTTGGGAAGGTAATTGCAAACAGTATGAACTGCATTCTTGATTTCATCCTATTGATAGAAAAATATAAGCAGGGTTTTAAACAATATACATAATGCAAATTTCGTATTAAGTAAGACCTCTAGAGGCATTAATAGTGTCTACACTCACTCTACAAGTTATTCTTTTGCCTTGTAGGAATGTGCAAGTGCCACTCCCAAAGACTTTCACAGTTAGTAATACACTGATGGGTCAGGAACAGAATAAAATTATAGGGTTTACAAAATTTTATCTAAAAAAATAACATTTTTTACTAAATTATGACTAGCAAACATAAATTTAATTAGTTTTAACAGAGATAAAACAGTAAAGAAAATTAGCCTTCAGCAAATAATAATTTCTGGGATCGGTTTCGTAAATCAACACGCCAATTTAGAAGTTCTTGGAAGTCCACTCAAACTATTATCCACTCAAAACATCTTTGTCACTCAGGGGTAGGGGGAAAGGATTGGCCATAATCACATGACTGTGGGAAGCATTAGCAATAAAGCACGCAGGGTCTATCAGGTGAAAAATTCAGTTGCTCTCCTAATCTCTTTGAGTGAACTTCGCATCTTTTAGTGCAGTGTTGCCAAGAGTGATCGTGTGATGAACATCATTGTGAAAGGTATAAGCCTTGTGTCACAAGCATTCAGAGAGAAACACCAAGGCTATTGTTCAGCTCTCCCCCTTGTAGTGGAGGCACTCGACAAGTTCAACAATCATAATAAATTTGTTCCAAAACTTAACATAACTAATTTCATAGTTAGAGTGGTTTTCATTTACTATCTTCATGACCAATATACTTATACATAAAACTTATCTATATGGTATATTTTAGGTATTTTAAACCACTACAATGATATTACAGTGGTAATTGACATGCACGTCTATTAAAAAGAAATACTCCGATTTTTTTAAATTTATAAATATTAACAAAACTATGGAAAAAATACAAAAATTAGTTAATTATCATTGAGGGGCATGGTAGTCCAGTGGTTAGAGCACTGGGCTACTGACCCGGGAGTATGATTCCGGGTGATTCCTCTGGGCACCCTCAGTTTCACCCATGCTGTGCATCATTTTTCAGGTACCAGGCCATCAAGTGAAATCACAGGTGGTAGAGGGAAAGAAACTGGCCCCCCTACCCTGATGTGTGGATTTCACATGTAGCCGGTCTTAGTAATGGTATATCTCTACTCTCACCAACCAAACCGGCCTTTGGGTTGACTACTGTGATTTTAATCATTGAGGGGTGGTGATATTTTATTTACGTAAATATAAACAAGGTATTTACTGCGATGATTTATATGGAAACCTATCTAGGCTATTGAAAATTAGATAACTTGAGTAATATGTAAATCAGAGGTTTCAATGTACTAGTTAGGGTTAAATATAAAAATGTATGTTCCAGTACAATCAGTACTGGTCAGCTAAAATTAGATACTGAAATAAAATCTCCCATAGAAGCAGATTCATTAAAAAACAACTTTCTCCAACAATCCACTTGGCAAAATAAAAAGTAGCATCTAAATAATGTTTTGTAAAATCACAAGGTGCTTCAATTCAGTCTTTGAAAATCATTATTGGGAATGCACTAATGCAAGTCATTAAGGCAGGTATTCAAACATATCAATTCTAGTTTTAACAGTTGAATCAGATCCAGTGAATGAATTATGTACTACCATAATGCTTAAAAGAAAAAAAATTCTAAATCATAAAACTCACATCTGTGGCATTATCCTTCAGGGCATTGTCAACCTGAGACATTATGAATTCGCAAATCACACAGGTACTGGAATCCTTAGACTTAGCGTTCCCCTTCTTTGGAATATGGGTTATGATATTTTTTGAAACTTCTTCCATGTGGGTGACCTTGTAATCTGGAATCTCATTTGTCACTGCAAAAAATGTTTTAAAGGATCTAATTAGTATAAACTGCACTATGAGAACTACTTTTAAGTTTGATAAAACCAAATACAGTTAAATCTTCAGTTTGGTATGAGAAGGGATCACTTAAAGTGTTACGTAAAATACTATCGATATAACGTTCTACTTGATAACAGCTAAGAGATTGTAAAAACCCAACCACAGCATGATAAAACATGGCATTTATTTCTACTTGGGTTCCAGTTTCCATAGTTTGTGAAAATAAATAAATAATGCTTGCTAAGATCTTAACCATATTATATCAAACTGTAGTATCAAAGACTATTACAATAAAAAAAATTGCATTATCATAGAACCAACCAGGTCAATCCTTAAGGCAGCCATTTTATGAGATATCAGAATATGACAAGAATGGAAAAACATTGATGTTTAACCCTTTGAGTGCCATG
>LYUA01001310.1:1359128-1376126 GCA_002093875.1 Calopteryx splendens | reverse complement strand
ACCCAAAGCCAGAAACGGAGAGTGACACTCAGGGACGCATTTTACCCGCCGAAAAAATTGTGTCCTGCGAGAGTGGTGGAAAATGGTTCACCTTACGAAAAATACGAAAAATACTTTGAAAGCCCCGTCAAAATTCTTACTTCCGGCATAATATACGGTCCATCTATTGAGATGCGCCAATACCACTGGCGGCGAGGCATAAGGGCTGTTTATCATTGCTTTTTGTTTTTATGTGACATTTGTTTAGTAATAAACTTTAAATGGATTTTATTGGTGGATATGAGCCACGTAAATGTACTTATATACTTTATTAAAGAAGTTTAGCGCTCCATAAATAAAAAAATGTCAATGAAATATATCAATCGAGTAGCTTTCTCTCGACAAAACTACTCGCAAAACGTCATTATGAGTGATATATTTTTACTTATTACTGAGGTCCGCTATCTGATAATGCTGTCTCATCTAGAATCTGCATGTTTTCAATCAACACCTCGATCAAAGCTGAAAATAATAAAACTAAAGAAGAGAGGTGGTGGGTAGCGTACAATGTCGCTAGGCCTAACTAACCCTAAAGCCATTAGTTCACATCTCAGGGCACGGAAGTTGAGTTATATGCTAGTGAATTATATTCATGGTCATTTGTACCCCACGGTATGAAATAATCGCATGGCATCATCATGACCCATCTACATCGTCTTGAGTTTTTAATTTTTGAATTATTTGGCACATCTTGTTTCTCTCTCCGAATAATGACTTCTATGCATCCAAAGGAAAATAAAAGCTCGGCGATACCCAGTGATAGTTATATTTCAGTGTTTAATTTTAGAGGATAAGCGATTCACGTATTCATTTTTTTTCAGCTCACGTGACCTCTCATGACTCAGATATTATTTATCGACTTTACAGAAAATGTTCTATCCATTCTAGCTCGCACTCACGCGTTTCTTAAGCGGCTAAGATTGTGAGATTCTCGTATGCAGAGAAGATAAGAAAGTGGTATCGTAATCGGAAGCTAAGAAGAAAGTTTTTCGATTGACAACCACAGGATCAGACCGAGAGAAAGCGGATAACGAGAAATGAACAAATTTCTCGCTTGTGGATGTTGAGTCGAGCTCGACCACCGGGAAGGCGAAATCTGTCAGCTTCAGTTGCTAACCTCTCAAATGTTTCAGGCATATCCTTAAATCTAAACCATAGAAGACTAAGATATGTACACGTAATGAAAAAGTGCGGGTGTTGAGGTAATTTTAAGCATTTAGAACGAGCGAGATCAGTGACTGTGGAGAGTTTAGCCGACGCCGACAAAAGCTGATGTAAGGCACCAAGATGTTCGTTCGTTGAGGAGCATCGGTTTATCTACTGGGGTGGGGGCAGGGTTGTCTGGGACGCCCCCAGTAGGCAAACTCCCTTCTCGCCACCGCGCAGAAACCTCAAAATTTTCCTAAAATAGCGATTATGATACAATGCAGGAATGCTCAACTTTGGGAATTTTTTTACGCGACGCGAGAAATCGATGGCCTCTGGCAAGGAAATCCTGCCAATCTCGAAAGTGTGAAAAGTGAACAGACATAGTGAAATACTATTTCTGTCAGCTTCACATTGTGACATCGCTCAGGAAGGCTTTTTGAGCTAATCAGATGGAACTAATCACACATTAAACTTATGTGAGCGAATTGAACGATTCTGAGCGCACCTTGACAAAAATAAAATGCATAAAAGGCGGCCCAATTACAAGACCCTGACGTGAACTCAACAAACTGAGGGAGGAAGGGGTGTTTGGGAAGCAGAAACAAAATTAAAAAGGGGCGTGAAAGGCACCACGGTGCTTTGCTAGGCTTTTGCCTCGCGTCAGGGGTAGTAGCGTAGCTGGAGACAGTGCGTCGGTCCGCCCAGGGCAAACTTTTGGTCTTATGCAGTTGTCGAGAAACCGGCGTAAATATCCTCAAATGGACTAAAAATGAAAATCTCGGAGGGCTATATCTCCGGGAGGGAGATATAAAGGGGGGGGGGACTCAGATACCGCCACGGTCGTCACAAACTATAACGCCACCGAACAGGAGAGAAAAAAATAAGTAAAACGCAAGTAGCGCAGCGAATATGCGTATTTCGGTCACAAAGTGACCCTCTTCTGATACTGAAGGTTTGAAGCACTAAACCTTGGCTTGAATATAGCATAAAAGAAGATAGGGTATGTTGCTTTTTCGGCAGTCATTTCTCAAAAAGCATCATGAGGGATCTAAATGAGAAGTTCGAAGAGGATCTTGCAAATGAAAAAAATAGCGGAGCCGTTGAAAAAATGAGAATTCATTGCTGCACATTCATCTTACAATTAGTGTTTCTTACTAGCAGTAAAATACATTTAGAAGTTTTCAGAATCTGATAGTGTGCATTGAAAGCTTGCGAGTCAAAACGAAGAGGAGATGGTACAGCATAGAGACTAGTTGATAAAACTGATTGACATAATATTGTGCCTCATTCTTCAAGGCCTTTTCCGTAAAGTGGCAATGCGCAGATCCAAGTTTTTAAATATTGAGGAAATTTTTTTAAGAAACTAGTGGACCTTTGCCAAATTATAACGATAACAACTTTTCAACTTCGACCGGCATAAGCGTTATTACAACCCTAAAATTCAAAATGAAATAATAGCTATTATAGAACAGATGGCACTTCAGTCAAACGCTGTAGAGGAACGCACCTATAGATTTTTTTGCCGGTAGTGAACGAGGCTAGATGTTGAAGAACAATTTCAAGCGGCTGCTAGGTACTCCGATGGCCTAGAAGTTGAGGAACTACACCTTGGAGTCTTAAATTGTTTCACCTTTAGGGGTGCTGGAGCATTATAAAAAATCATTTTAGTTCATTTTAGAATTTGAGACGAGAAATAACAACCGATATTACGATAATTGCAGTCGTATGATGAAGCATGTGTCATATCAGGTGAGAATGCAACCCTCAAATCATCAAAAATTATAGAAAGCCATCCACAGGTTATATGCAGTAAGGTGGTATTGGAAAAAATAAAATGCAATAATGAAGTTTACAGGAATAAATCAATCAAACTCTGGACAAGAACTCAATGGAAGCATTGGATTTTTTAACTTCCATAAAAAAACAGAATGCGTCGTCAGACCGTTCGTGTTTCACTGGGGTGACATTAATTCCTAATGTGTCAAGTTATTTAAAAGTAAATAAGTAACTCTTGGTAAAACGAGCAAATTATTCACAATCACCATGGCTACGAGGCTAGAAAGAAGATAATAGAAGTTGTTCCGGTGACCTCGGAATGAAATCTAGATGGAACTTCGCAGCAAAATACGAATTTTCATTGGAATCAATTCAAGTTTTCGAGAAAATAAAACAAGAATTATTCCGACAATTGCGCAATCCACATACATCACGTAATGGAATCAACTCTTGGTAAAATTATTTTGTTTCAGCTTCCAGATGCTTTCCGAATAATGTAAAATAAACTTTTATTACCAAGTGAGGGAGAATATTATGAATAACTTCAACAAGAGGTTCAAAAGACCTCCTATGGTAAAGTCAATAGATTACTTTCTTAAGCGTCATTAAAATCACGCAGAAGTTTCTATAAACAATCATACGAACCTCCTATCAATCAACAGATCTTCTCTGGAGGCCGAGACTTTGATAGTAAAAAATATGCACAATAACAAAACCAAGGAGCTCAGTTTGTCTGCATTGTAATCAGATGTGAAAATGAATTTACACCCAATTTTTAAGAACTACTGCAAGTTGTTAGCTTAGCAGATTGTGAGAGAATTACTTTCCGTTATGAAACGAATCAAGACTAAGGGGCACAGTGACTCAGAACAGGTTTTCAAATTCGGCCCTGGTCACCATGCAAAGCTTTGCTATCAGTCATAAAGTGACAGCGGAACAAGTTTTGAATGGCTTTACCAAAAGAAACCGACAGCTGAAGCTAATACAGATATAATGTATTTTTAAATAACATTATGTTCCTAAATATTTCATTAAATGATGCTATTAATATTCGACCTTATAATTCAGCCATATTCATTCCTATAAAAGAAGATAAGACTTCGCTCCAATAGAATTTTCAATTTCCTAGCAATGCGCCCAAGAAAAATTTATTTCCTAGTTACGCCAATGCGGAGGGGATCAATATGCCTTTCGGCGGAAGTTGTACTGCACTTATAGGCAGTGGCGGTAGCTAGTGTTTTCCCGGGTTGGCACAAACTCTTGGCCCCTGGCTGAGACTGAAACCAAATCGCGCTGTCTTCCATCTTCTGATGGAAGTCAGTGCGTCATTCACTGCACCGATCCAATACCCATTTTAAAAATGATAATAAAGTTTTTGATTGGAATCCCATTTTAATACTTAGATAAAATAAGCAAGCTCTACACCGTATGATTTTTTACTATACCGGTCATGGTAAAAACATCTACGCAATCACTCCAGATTACTCCAGATAAACACACACAATGCTGTTGTTGACCAGTTGCCAATTAACTTACGAGTGTGTTTTTGTACTTTTACTGTTCAGTAAAAAATGTTGTATTTTTTATATTGTATTTTTGACCAAGCAAAAAATTTTTAAAGCGATTTTAAAGGATGTCTATTTTCCAGGCACCGTCCAAAATCTTCCTCTACATATCTTTGCTTATAACAATAACTGTCGCATGCAGTGGATAGAAAGCGGAGAATAATAGGGCTATAGGCACTGCATTGACGGCGCGCCGCCGTCACGCCGGGTATTCACGCCGCGGCGTGAAAACCCGGTTAAAGTTTCCTGGAACGAAAACCGTGGATGAAGTTTGAATCTCTACGGTACTGCACGACTGATTCATCAATCGCATCCCGATACCTATTATTCTGCACTTAAGAATCCAATCCGTAGTTATGATGGGACCCTTATGACACCTTTTCTAACAAATAGGGTAATAATGGCGTCGATGATACCTCTCCATCACTCTTCTAATCCATAAATCATTACTTATAGACGTCTTCTTCTTAATTACCTTAGTCGCAAAGTCACCTCCCATAGCTACTACTGCTGTTCGCCATCATTACGCACATCTCTCTCGATTTGCCCCTCTTCTTCCATTAAAAAAACTCTTTATTTGCGACCTGCCTTTCATTATGATGTCGCCAGACCACACTGGTGGTGCGTGGGATGAATTTCGCAGCCTCCCGCACCGTCTGAAAATCGGACTATGCCCAATAACGGCGAAAACGGGTCAAAGAGCGAGCCGCATGGCTTCGTCATGGATTACAAAAGAGAATCGAAACCCACACAGAACTTCCATTTTCTCCGCAGGAATTTTACGGTCCGCGGAAATAAACGAACGAAGTTCATTCAACGCATCATTCTAGTGTTAAGCCACTGTGGCACCGGACGTGAAACCGACGAGGAAGCTCGATTAACATTTGGAGGAAAACTAGTAGGGTAACGAAAATTCCATCCGAGAAACGATTAGGAAAAGTTTCCCTGCACTTCCAGAGCTAATGTCAGGAGTTCCGTTTCTTACTCTTCTCCCTCTCTCCTATCTCCCGCACGAGGAGTAAGTACACTGGGAGAGGTCACTTCATGGTAATCCCTTCCTTTGTTTCGCCAAATCCACTTGACCAGATAACGGGATGAAAGAACGCTAACAACGATAAGGAATTTGAAGTGAATAGATCATTGGCATCTAAATGTGTGTAAATCTTTTATATCTTAATATTTCTAAATTTAGTGAGCGTTTATCTTTATGGAAAAAAATCTCTACAAAGGACTGAAGAACAAAAAGTGAAAATATTTACTCCTCGAGGATGCAACTTTGTCCCGCTCCCGTCGCATTATCTACTGCCTTTACGTAAGCCAAGATGAAAAAGCACGTGCCCACGGACAAACACATCTGCGGGAGATTTCGTGTCGGAACGCCGCTGTTTAGAATGGAAACATAACTCCAGACTAATTTCTGCGAATCGGTCCACTCGTGTAAGAGAGAATGTACCCGATTAGAAAAGTACAGTTGGTTACAGGGCTACAGCTGGTTTAACAAGTTGCATCTCTACCCATCTTCATTTGAGTTTCCTAGATACATTTTACGCACACATTTTCATTATCCGCATCTGCGAACTTTCCCAGATATCTTGTCATATTTCGTATTACTTATTCCACAATATTTCCAAAACCATTGTTATAATAGTATTAAACTTAAATAGAAGTCATATTATAGTTCGTATTACGCGATTCGAGCATGTGGAATATTTTTAATATCATTATCAGACGAGAGTAAATGTTTTACAAATTAAACGTCATTCCTCTTTGCAGATCTCTAAGTCTGTTCATCAAGGATATATCTTATTTATGACGTGTACGCAGTGACATTTCGTTGTTATGCGTGAAATCAGCAGCGAAAAACCACATCCTTTCGTAAAACGAGAACAAGTAAAGGCGAGGCGAGAAGACGGGAAAGGATACTGACAGGCAACTGCAAACTAGTAGTTGCAACCTAGGTTTCGCGTAGGCAGTAGCCTAATCGAAACTCGTGATATTCCTAATCAATTATGAACAGGCTCCCATTTTTCGAGGATTGTAGTAACCCTGGAAATCCAGTACCCCGGACGTTACTGGGTAAACCCCCGTAACTCTCATCCCTACACCGAAGTGCTTTTCACTACGCGGCTTGAATCGCATTATTACCAAGGGATGCTCTCAATCGTGTGGAGTGATGACTGACGAGCACTCACTTAGCAACGACGCTGCCTCCCAGTTTCCATTTCTTGCAATTGTTTCTTTTTCAGGAACACGTGAAACGTCCGTGAGCTCACTGATGGACACTTCACACCTGCGTTTATCTAAGTGGAATTTATAAATGCTCCGCGTCGCGGAAAATACCAGCAAACCTTATGCAGAACGTGACTTAGCGCGCCTAGGATTTTTTTAGAGTACTATAGTCCTGGATTACAACTGTTTTCGAATTTCGGTATTTTTAATCAGTTCAATGCCATCCAATTAAATCCTCATTTTCTCACCATTGGGTCGATTCCATTTGTGGAACCGGTCTCTTCCAAGAATTTTAATTACCAGAACAAAATATAAGTTTCACACCTTTTCATGTTTCGAAATGAAACAATTTGAATCTGTAGACTTGCGAAAATATTTCAACTTAGAAATGCCATTTCACTTAAAATACTTACTTTCGAAAAGTGTACTAGGTAACTACTACTTATAGTAGGTAATGTACCAAGGTGATTAAGCCAGCGGTCATAAGTACATAACCCTATTGAACATTCAAAATGCCTTTTTCAATGCCAGTTCCATCGTACTAATATATTGTGGTACCATGACTATTTTAATATATTTTTTCGTCTTCATTCCATTTAAATCTAAATAACTTTATAAAGTAGACGTTTTATATAATACGATTTTTAGAATTCAGCTTACAATTCAATGGATTGATGGTGGACCCCGATACTGCTTCACACTCCCCAACTCCCAGCAAGTATTCGCGAAGGCCATATCTAGATTTGTCAATACATTATACCATTCCGTTATTTTATCTTTACGTACATCTTATACTCATTATTATCTAAATCATGAACACTATAATATATATTATGATATGGGTCAGATTATTCATACTGTACCTACCGATAATATTATATAATGAACGAATAACTTAAAACAATAGGAAATAATTATCCTTCCATCGGTTAAAAGAACATGACAAAGAAGCTGCGCAGTAATTTCGTGCACCCACTCCTTGCATGGGATGTTCGCCCACTCTCTTACACAAACATAATACCCGGCGAGGGGGTTAGGATACCAGCCGTGAATAAAAGTGGAAGATAAAGGAGGAATGCACTCGTGAGATCTTTCCCCTTTTCGTTTAGTGGATCGTGCGAGGGAAAAACGAATTCTTGAAAACATCGGTTCGACTGGAGGCTATTTCTCTTATTTTATCATCATTGTCCGACTTGCCTTTTGTGTTGTGGGGGTTGGATTGCTTCCTCCATGTCACATTAAAATTAGCACGATTGGTATCTTTTTAATAAGTTAAATGCAGCGTTGAGTCTTTGATTCTCAAGTGATTACCATCCCAAATCACGTGACCCTCTGGGTGGTCTAACGAGAAATAGCATGTTTTTCTTCGCGATGTTCTCCTAACGTGTCCTTTACGAATGCTAGCTTTCTGAAGGAGACACTTCTAATATATTGTATTTATTTTCCCAAAGGACAGGTGTGACACGCAAGCACTTTACCAGGTCAACAGCGCTTATTGGAACGTTTCCCATTGAAGACTTGTTTGCATGCTCCCCCTTTTAAGAAGAGAACAACCGTACAATTTCTTTCTTTTTTACTCTGTTGCATTCAACAAAATACACGTGGATTCTACGCAAATCTCCTGAAGCCATTTCAAAATCCAAAAATATTGCGTCCACCTGCCTATTTTTTTCTAAAGCAGTGCTGGGTATTATATAAACACAAAACTTAGGTAATCGAGGAATGCCATGAAGTTACTTACAATGATAAGGTCCAAAATTTTACACGACAGAGTTAAGCGAGATTGATCGGCAGTCACTTCGGCTTTTATAAAGGTGGTGTTAAAGTTAGGTGTCTTCCAATCCTGTGGAACAATGCCTAATGAAATCGACTTAGTAAAATGTCTTCGAGGAATTGTGTAACATCGTAGGCAAGCACTTTCTGTACTCTTGCCGGCACTTCCCCTGGCGCAAAAGATTTGCTTAGTTCGAAAAGTTATTTAGCCATCCCAGCACATGATGCCCGTCATTTGTGCGTTAGGGATGTGGGGTCTGAACGCTAGATTATATCACATCAGCAGTACTGACACCGGAAAAATTTGTTCAACAAAACCAACTTTCAGTGCTGAGACTCACTGTTTAAGTCCTTGAGAGAATCCAGGGGCACATTTCCTTCGAGTTCCTAATATAGGTCCGCAAGGCCCTAGGGTGTTCGTAAGGTATTCGCCGAGTATTTTCGTTTTAAACTTATTCAGTGCTGATCGCATTTTCAGAATTTTTCCTTTTGATATTTAAAAGTTTTCCATGAAAATATTGTTTACCACTTGAACATTGAGCAACTGATGAAAAGATGGCAGGGGTATATACAGGATTTTTCCGAGGGTAAGGCATGATACTGCAGTGAAACATCAAATATATGGTAAACAAAATGTGCATAATATGTTTTCTGTCGATTCCTTAGTAACTTTAATTAAATAGTTCTAAATAAAATATATACATATATATAAAAGTTGTGAGGGAAAGAATGATAATAACACCTTTATAGCACACTACTTAAATTTGGTAACCAAATAGAATATTCATTGCAGAGCATTTGCAGGTGATAATGAATGAGATTTTTGTAAAATTTACATCTAACAATAAAAAAAATGTAATAGGCACTTCTTAAATGTTTCCTGGGGCACTTTTTTTCAACTTCTATACAAAATGTTTTCCCTTCCTTCCTTCAGATTGGGGAGGGGGTGACCTCTTGAGCCACACACTGACCTTTAGTGGTCGTGTCCCTCTGAAAAACAAAATGTACTGGCTCACACGAAGTGAAAGTGCAGAGCCAGACAAGAAAGGCCAAACAAATCATAAGGATGTACACGCAAGTAATGGAAAAAGACTTACGTGAGCCGAGGGCACAGGTTATCCAATCTATAATTTCCCAGGGAGTTCATCAATAACCATCCACACTTCATGGGTTAACGTAGGTGAGAGAAAGTCACAAGTAGGAAGGCAGGGTGAATGAATAAGCTTGACAGGGTGAACTCACAGAGGGAAGCCATGTCCTTGAACAATAAAGATTTGTTCGCCAACTAATATTGGTAATTGTTTATTTATATCTTAGATAAAAATAAATACTATGCCAACATGATATCCTTATAAACTAAGGTTCCACATATTGATACTACATAACAAGCACTGCTAAAATAAAATGTATTTCTCTAATGGAATGGAACTTAGTTTATATAAATATATTTATTTACCTTTGTCGAAGTCCGGTATCCCTTGAACACATTCCCAATCCTGGTCCAGCACTACACTTTTGAGACACATGAAACAGCAATTAATTTGATTTCCAGCAAGCTTACGTTTCCCATAATTAGTTTATATTGTAATTTAGCTCCAGGATCACTTTCATTACCTCCACTAGTACAATGCACATCCAGGCGAAAATTTCAAAGGAAAAATGTTCCCTTTTTTTGTTGAAGGGAGCCTTAAGACGAGTGTGGAAATCACTCCTTGCCACACTAAGCATGTACGTATATCAAGGAGGAGGTGAATTGAGGGTAATGTTTGGGTAACTGAACTTAAAAGGAAAAAATTTTGTTCCACATGACCATAATGCCTTCCAAATAAAAACTGTAAAATTTTGTAATTTCTAATTATTATTATATCCTCCTTTAACTTCAATGGGTATTTCAGCAGGTTCAGATATATAAGTTAAATGTAATAATGAGATAGACTCAATTATCATGCATTAATATATGATTCATATGCTGTGCATGAGCTTTTACAAAAAGTAGGGGATTGATGACGAGGACATAAGGCATTAGGACATGGAAAGAGAAATATTGGGCATGCTGGATGGAATGAAGAGTGACAGAAAGTATCCAGAAATGAAGAAAGGGTTGAGGTTGCTTCTCCATCACAAACCTTCCCTAACCAGTAATTACCAAATAATAATAATTGGTAGTGATGCCTAAAGTAGAATTTTTAGGTTAGTTGGCAAATAAAACTGCAGTGGTTAAAGCATAAGGGTAGGAGATGAAAATTCTGACAGTGTAGTGGTGACTAATCCCATAATTGACCATCTAGATTAATAAGAATCATATGAGAAGTGATGGTGTGACTATCCTATTCAGACTTGTACAACATCATTGAAGAAAGCATTCCTGTAAAATAATGGACCAACGTTAAATTACATAAGGTTATTTTCAGTATTTTTTTTACTTCCATAAGTATTTTTGACAGTACTGTTGTGAACTGGCACCTTTTCTTAAAAAAGAGTGCATTAAAACATTACTGTGTACCTATCATTCATATTATGCATTCTTGAGGACGGTAATTGACCTGATGACTGGTAGCCACCCCATACATTTTAGTATGAAGTGACTGGAGTTATGTACCTTATTTATCACTGTAAAACACTTTTTTCCCTAAATTTAAGGGATGAAATACTACCAAAGTTTTATACACACATCACTTCATTTTAACCTTCCTACTTTTTAAGTTTTTTTTGCAAAGAAAGATCAAATATCAATATTTTTCATTCAGAGTATGTTTTATTTCATATTAGCAGCCTTAAAATGGCTATAAATAAAAATAAACAAGTGAATTATCCAAAATTTTAGAGCCCCTGAGTCATATTTTAAATTTAATTTTTTTACCCCAACATCCTCTATAAATCAGGGTGAGAGTTTTAAGCCAATAAATACGGTAAAAAACTATGTATAAGATTCCTTCTGAACCTCACCCCTGTGCAGAAACTAAATGAAATGGCATTCCCACCCAAATAAGCCTTAATTAAATAGTTTTTTTTTTAATTCCATTAAAATGAAAAAGTGCAGAATTTTGCTGGAGCTTTGGCATCTCCCCCAATATAGCACACCAAGCTCATATGGATCAGGCAAGACTCCAAAAATAACAAGACACAAATGCCCCCTAATGTAGGTTTTTAATGTATCATGGTAATTAAAAAAAGAACCAATTTAATAGATTTCAAATTTTAATATCCATTGTACATAAAGCACTTAAAAAATTATTTCACAAATTCATGCTTAATTTTGGACGAAATATTCATTACTTTCCAAAGAAATTGCCAAATTTCTTTTCGTAACACTTTTTCCCCATCAGCCCCGATGCATTACAAATTGTCTGTCAGTGAAGCTACTCACTAGGTTATGTCAGATTCCACTTTCCTTGTTGTAATAAGATAAGACATACATCCCATACCAAAAAGAGAAATTAGATACATAACCTGAATTTTTTTGTCAGGAAAGCCATTATGGATGAAGTTGATATAAAAATTAGCTTAAGTGTAACAACAAACAGGAACATAATACAAGGCAACCAGGTAGATATCAGGACTGTGGCATTACTGCCTTACTTCAATCAACAACTGCTTCCAGCTTCCAGTTCACTAAGACAATAAAAAACTTGACACTAGCAAATAAGTACCCATTGCTGCTACCTTGATCGTTTCCTGTTAAGAAAGGCAACTTGGTTTCAAAAATGTCTCTCATAGATGCACATTGAGTAGAAGTTTTCAACGATAGACATGTAACAATAGTTTATTAATGAGCGAGTGTTTAAGGATAGTAGCATTTAATTCTTAGGCTCAGCTTGCCAAAAGCAAACTACCTCAAAGAGTCTGTGAGAACAATGTAAAGAACTATTTACACAAATGAGCACCATTCACAAAATTCAATGATAGTGAGATATTTTTGAAGTCTTCAAAGAATAGCTAGAAAAAAAAATGGCAATGCTTTTGCACTATCCCAACATGAAAATGGGCGAGACTTTATCCTCTCTTCTGGACAAAAATGATCACTTTTCTTAAAGAACCTCATTAAAGAACATTCCTCCATGATATGTATTTATAAATACCATGATTCAATTGGTCTAGCACCACATTCAGCATCCAAATAATAAAAAAGCGAATTCTTTGAACTAACCATTGGACACAAGTCCACAACATGTTTTCCAACAGAATTAAACACTACACCCAAAAATAAATTACTGAAGGCATAGGAGAATAATAATGTAATGAGAATGTTTTTTAGAATAGTACTCTGGGCTATAAAAATCGTAAAAGACTGTAGAAAAATGATCAAAAATGCACAGAGTTATAAGACCAATGCCAAAGCAAAAACATTCAAAAACATGGACCAAAAAGTTTAACAATCGAACTCATAATACAAGAAAACTATGATAAACACAATATCAAGTGAAAGGAAAAACATAACTACATTATGTTTTGAAATATTTTTGACAAAATACTTTTGGAATGCTACAACATAATTACACACACATGGTTGAGGATGCAATGAAGACTCGGGAACCTTTTTTTTGTTCCTGACTGCAGAAAATGAGTATGGTTAATTATACAAACAGATGCAAGCTTCATTAAAGATAACAAAATTAGTTACACAAGACATATAATTTAACTAAAATTGTTCATTTACAATACTTACTTCAGGATCATATGCTTAGAAAGTGACCATATGATAAAGCAGATTAAATTTTGGAAAACTGAAATTAACTAGGTACATTTTCAGTGATGGATGCAAGGCAAAAAGAGGGGCAACTAATATTCAATGCAATAACAAAGTTGAATGCAGCCATTCATCCACGTATAAAAAAGGGGTTATTTTCTCAAGGGTTCTTTACAGCAAATCTTGCCAAGGCCACTAATAAGTGCTTTTTCCTTCACCATGAATATTCATTCCCACGCAGTTGAGCCAACTCCAGCATTCTTATTAACTATGCATAAAAAAAAGTTATTCTTTTGCTAATATCCATTCACACTATACATCACCCCAACTGCACAGGAAAGGTTGCATACCCTCACCATCATTCAAATAGCTTTTTTTAAATTTCTAATGTATTTCTAACAGGTTCCGTCACTATATTCCACCTGACATTCTAATTATTCATACTTTTCACGCCACGCAATATAACTGCTCAGCTCTTATCACATTTCACATGGTGTTTACGCAGCAAGTTTGTTATTTTGTTTCAAGAGTCATTATACAACAAGAGCCACATCACAAAAGTTCAGTGGGGGAGATGTTAATTTCAACCTAAGGCAGACGATGACTGAGTTCCTCAAGAAATGCAATGATACCAAAAATATGATTTCCCATCTGCCACGCATCCTCTTTTTCTCTCTCTCTCCTAGGCTCTCTATCCATCCAATTTTATTGCTGTTTACATGTTTTCAAATTGGTCCACTCGCCGCTTGGTGTTTCCTTTACGAATTTCACGCAGGGTCTTGTACTTGTCCCTGCCCTGACGAACATTTTCTCTGTGAATGCGGTCCATTGGTGTCTCCTTAGTCTCATCTCTGGTCTGGGCTAGGTCTTGTTTTAGAGCCTGTAAGATGAAATTATGCATTAATATGGCAACGAACATGAGAAAAATAACAGGGGTAGTGAATGAACATAAGGATGAATGAACACTTAGTTTGCAGGCATCATGTTATTCTTGCAGAGAAGAAAGAAGACCTGACGAGGATCCAAACCCTTATGAATAAATGGGACAGAGAATGGAACATACCCTAAAACAAACTTTTATCCAAAGATGGATACCAAGTCTTTTCTCAGCACTTAAAATTATTACTTTACTATTCACTTCGGCATTAATAGCATTGTCCTGATGAAGTATGTTTTCAAACTAACATTTGATATCACACCAAGTACTAAGCATTATTTATCGTTTGCCTGAGAATTAATGAAATTTTTAAGATCTCGAGCTGAACAATTACTTGGATACATGAGACAAACCCATTCATAATGTAAGATATGCTGTAAATGTGGAATCACAGTGACATGGGAACAGAGGATGACAGAAACCAATGGCATTTATTTTACTTATTACATGACACAAGATTTGCTTTTGAAGGTGAAATTATGCTTGCCCGATTAAATTTAGGTGGTGATGGGAAATCGAAGCATCCATAGTAAACCTTAAGACAAGCCTTTAAGACTTTTTACATTCCTCCCAAAAATAATGAGCCTCTGATTTCACAGATTAATTGAAGTGTTGCGCACCGTAGGGTGGTCCACTGCAAATTGGTTGGGTTGACGTGGAATGACCCAGTAGGTCAAAATTCCATTCCATAAATACTAAGCACATATATGTAGCACCAACACATACCTTAAGTTGACTGTGCAGCCTCTCGTTCCTCTCCGCCAAGGTTCTTCGCTCCTCCACTGGATCAACAATGGCATCGTCTGTGGGGAGGTCTCGGCTCACATCCCCATTGGGCATCTCATCATTCTCCCCATTCTCATCCTCTTCCAGATGGTGGTGTTGAGGCGTTGTCGTGGCAGCCATCAGTGCCATCTTCACTTCCTCCTGTTTACGCCTGGCCTCCTCAACCTCTTCCTGTATTTTGTTGAAATATAATTATGAGTACATTATTATCGTGAAAATTATAATCTTCTAAGCATCTCAAATATGGACAAAAAAGACTCCTCATAATATCAACAGAATTACTTCCAATATTAACAACACAAGTTAATTTTAAGCTGAAATAAAATATTCAATGAGAGGTAATGAACCAAAATAAAGCAATCATTGAATAGAAGTTCACAGTTTCCATTTTTAATTGTTTAAAATAAACACTGTTCTCAGTAAGGCAGTGTTAAGTGAACTGTTAGAAAAAGAGGGAAATATAGCTACAATATTTTCCATACCATAAGAAAAAAGAGTAAATGACTGCCCCAGAAATCAAAAGACTTGTTAGATGGAAAATCATATTTAAAAAATGATTTATTTTGTAAATGACATATGAACCGTGCATTTAAAAACATGATGCTTCAGCACTGGCAATACCTTGGAAAATTGAAATAAAATACGAATGTGAACTGCCACTTGGTATTTCATTGTGCATGTTTTAATAAATTGGATCCAATAATCTTCAGGAACCAAAACTTAATTCTGTGTGGTTTGAAATCTTTAAAATATTAAAAGTGCCTGCCATCAAATATAACTAGGTGGTAATTATGAGCCAAACAAGTATAACACAAATGTATTCACCTGAAGCCTGCGTGTCTCTTCATCCTTGAGTTCAACTTCTGTCTGAATACGCATGACCTCTTCCTGTTTGTATTTAATTTCATCTTCCAGCTTAGCTCTTTCTGCAGCTTCCATTTCTTTACTTTCCTCGAGTCTCTCCATCATTCGCTAAAGAAAAGCACTCATTAAACAACTTAGCACCTTACAAAGATAATGACCATTATGCCTTTTTTACACTGTGAATTGAATTTGGTCATTTGACCCCAATGGATAATTTGCTCAGTAGTTCAACTAAAAATTGAATCAACTTATTGCTAATTTTTTATTTGAATGAGCTTCATATACACTTATCCAAAAAGCATCACTAAAATTAGGTGCCCCATGATATGGATTTCTAATGATGATAAATAACTAAAACTTATGAAATGAAACTATCCCCGTATTTACTAATTTATAAGCAATTTGATGAAAAAAGGAACAGCCTTTTGCAATTCGAGGATGGTGAATTTAGACTTTCCTACATCCCATACACATATTTACGATATTAAGAATTACTTAAAATTTATATCATCATGAATATGCAAAATTGAGTTCCATTATTTCACCTGGAGTTCATTTTGCCTGGCCTCAAGCTCCTCCTTGGCTGACTGCAGCTGTCTGAGCTGCTCTTCTAGACGACGGATCATGTCCTGAGCCTCGTTAAGATCTTTTTGCCTTTTTTCCATCTCCTCTTGCATACTGCGCAAACGCTCCTCATACTCTTGTTGTTTCTTTTCCGCACGCTCCCGGGCTGCTATTTCAAGTTGCAGCTTCTCTCTGTAACAAGAGCAATATAGAGGTAAACTATGGTGACACAAATAAGTTCTCTTATTAACTTTCTCCTTCTATGACAGTTGACTCCAAGTTCAAACACAAATACAGTGTAAATACGTTAAAACGAGTATGATTCATAGTGAGACATCCGATATTACGAAAGTTTCTGAGGAACCGTCAATTGTCCCTGTGATTTCCATGTAAAAAAAATACAGATATTGTGAGGCCCATAACTCTTCAACTCATTATTGCGAGTGTTTCCACCAGCAGTAAAGGTAATGAGAACCACCGTGAAAGCTCGTGATCAGAATGTAAACATGTACACTGAAAAATAGCATATCATACTTTAAGTGCATCTATGTTTTAATATTATAAATAGCCATTAATTTTGTTTATTCCTATTTTTATCTGCAGCATTTTCACAAAATTTGCATGTTGTT
>LYUA01001310.1:1234826-1246715 GCA_002093875.1 Calopteryx splendens | reverse complement strand
TAGAAGGGAAAATTGAAGGGAAGGTCCCGCGAGGAAGACCAAGGGACAAGTACGTACATATAAATGATGATAATAAATTGTCTTCACTGGGGCGAGATTGATTCTATAGAAGTCCGTTTTTCCACATAACCTTGAGAATTGGGTGTTGTCAAGGGTCACTTTGTGGAAGTGATTCATATTGAGGTAGAAACACTTAATTCCAAAGTTCATGAGGAAAAAACCAAGTGTGTCTACCTCAACCTAACCTTTCGTCAAATGCATATAAAATAAAATGTCATAATTTCATAAATACGCCTTTACAGTACTTACAAATATATGTATGAAATAGATTTGATAATTTGTGGGAAAAAGGAAAGGATAGAAAGCAGTTATCCTTAGCAAAAAAACCCATGGCAGGAAAGCACCCATAGGTGGGAGGATTTGAAAAATCTGCGAAACCTACTGAGAAAGGCTGTGTGACCATTGAACGGAATGTGTGTTCTGTATGTTAACGCAATATAATGAAATATCAACAAAAGAGGAATGCCAAAGCAATAGTAAAAGATATATAATAATAACAATAAGACAAAGTAATACGGGTATAAATAATGTCTCGTAATTCCTATACAGTGCTAGAGTCAAATGTTGGACAACGTACGAGTAAGTCGTCATTTCCATAAAGATACTGAGAAGAGTGTTGTGTGTCAAAGGACAAAAGAAGGACATCAAAGAGAAAGATTATCTGGGCGTAAAGGAATTAATTTGCATTGGGAGGAACGGAGGGCTGCAGTCAAGCAATCTTAGGATTGATTCACTGAAGATGATGATGAACAATAGATATATTACTTACAAGATAAGCACAAGATATCAATTCGCCAATCAAAGTATCAACTAAACAAAAATATGAGAGGTATATGACAACATATTACATTAAATGGGATTCCAAAGACTGCGATAGAGGGTAGAATTTTGGGCAAGCATGGTGGTAGATGGATGGAAGGGATTGGTTTTTGGGATGGCACGAAGGTTGTTCGAAAGTACCAATGTGGTGCTGAAAAATGGTTTATTGTAAAGCTTGCTGCAAGGGTGTTTGATGTTGTGTTAAATGGGCCTAAAACCTAAAGCGGTGCTAAGCCCCGAAGAGGAAACTACATCCAGTAGTAGTCTCTCTCCTGTTCAACCAAAAACCTACCTTTCACCGGTAGCCTACTGTTCATCATAAGTAATAATTCAATAATTACGTTATTCATTCAACAGTTTTAAACCTGTTCTACTTCAACTTCCGATAGTTGCAGGTATTCGCTACACGAAAAGAATCGTCAAGCATGGAAAAATTTTCTTATTCGCTAAAACCACTAGAAGGGAATTGTTGAACTTTCTAGATGCACACTGAAGTTTACAACAGTTTTTTCAATGCGCTACCACCGTCTATGAATGAAGCTGGTCAGAGCGAGTGAACCGATCCCTTGCAAATTACGCGCATGTATTTCGTTTGCGATCACGAAGAAAAACGTTGATGCCATCTTGGGAGATTTCTTTTAGCTCCAAAGAGCACTAGGCTGATGATTGTGAGGAGGGCAAGGGGAAAGTTGGTCCCGGTCGTGAGGTGACTGCAACGCCTCTTTCTGCTCTGTGCTCCTTTAGAATTTCGCCTTGACAAGGACGCCATGAGTACATAATACCAGTTGCCAACTCTCCGCGACAACCAAGACGCTTTCTCATGCGATATTCCAATAGAAAGGCAAGCTACAGTACAATGCGCCAGCCTCACCGCTAGCCCAGCATTCACTTATTCCTACAATGAAAACTTGATCATTGGATGGGTTTCGCAATTCTGGGGAAACGATATCTCCAAGATTTATATCCATGAGTGCCCTCGTAAATGATTCACGACGTCCGACGCATGCCATAAAATCCAAGCAGGAACTCTTTCCGAGAAACGCAACTTTTGCTTTTCGGAATTTAACAATACTTGTCAATCACATCATATATAAAAGAGAAAAATCTCACTAAGCTACCGGGAAAAGAAGTCGTTACTGATAACATGGCAACTCCTGGAACCACCAGAATAAATAGTGCCTAAGCTCAAACAAACAAGCTAAAGCAGAGGAAATTAGCACATTCCTAAATTCGGGGAAAAGATATTGAGGCCGGGCGAGTTACGTGGATGGCGCACGTGGTTAACTAAAGGTTGCGGGGGTTCGATGCTTACACGTGGATTCTATAGCTATAGAATTTGCCCCGAAGACGAACCAAATGGGGCCTATCGACATCCCAGGAGCACACGGGGCCTCCAGGGCATCTATTCCAAGCTCTTCGATCTTCATGCCTCGATCGCAAAAACATCCATCATCGTCATCCAATTTTGTCCTCCATAGATTTTTTCCCGAGGTGCAGATCAGCGAAATACGAAAATGAACGTAACTTCACGTGATACCCGTGTAGGAATACCATAATAATATCGTAAGAATTTATCTACTCTTGTGATAAATTTTGCATTAGAACAAATATTTCGCTGTCTCGGTAGTAGGATATACTTTTGGAAAAAAGCATCAAAGAAATGATTAGATAGAAGATCCAAAAATCATTGAATGTGGCATTTTGGTAAATCCTCTTTAAGTTTTCCACAACTCGAAGCATACCGCAAAATTATCGAAGAAATGGATTTATCAGAGAGAATCCTAAAAAATTCATTAAAAATAAATCCTAGCTAAATACCTCTTTTCCTACATGCAATCCGATTTTCACGACGAGTTATGAAGTCGAAAGTCTGAATTGCCAAAGCATACTTCCCGGAGGTCGACGAAATATTGCCGTGGTGCTTGGCAAATCTCCGAGCTCAGAGATAGGACTTAAAGAGACATAAGTAATGCATACGCGCTCTTAATTTTTGAAAGAGTTCCGCTATCAGTTGAAATCATACGGAAAGGAGAAAAAAAAAACATTTCTCCATATTTTCGATTGGCGAATGAAGTTTAAAATGGGGTAAAATGATGGAAGCATTAAAAGATACGGTGCATGGCCGAAAAATGTTTAGGGCCATGAAATGCACGCTAGCAAAATATTATGGAAGAGAGTTTCCGCGGCAGGAAAAAACAACGCCACCAGGTTATTGATTAATCTATCGATTATTTGGACAACCCATCCGTGACACACACGACCTTATAGAAAGCCCAAGGACAACAGCCCCGACGGACCACTATCTCACTCACACAATCGCTGGGAAGGGTTCCGACTCGTTTAACATCAATGATGTGAGGCGTGTACCGCCTTAAACTCTATTTTACTGCATCGATCGATCACGACGCTTAAAAGACTTGCCCTAAAAAAGGGGATAGATGTCTCCACTTAGCTTAATGTCGAACGAAGTTTCAGTAACGGAGATCAGAATCGAAACAGAAGAGAGCCCACCCTTAAGGGGTTAATGGGCGTAAAATAAATATGATCTTTAGCAAGACGGACATCATTACGGCCATTGGAAAATAATCGACATTATAATCCATGGGGGTAGACATCATAACACCTCGGGAAACACCCCAAACATTTTTTTTAACCGCGAACGAGAAGTCTGTAGTAACAAAAGAAAAAGTTTTCCTCGGGTATTTTTGTAACGATACGGTCAAATTTTCAACCTAATTAAGCTACCCAAAACGTTAATACGTAATAAAAGCATGGTTACATGGACCAAGCTGCATGCTCCGCTTCATGACCCTCATGAGACGCAGTGGTAGCACGAAGTTCAGGTAGAAAAAGCGATAGAGCAGCATAGACCAAGAGAGAAGAGAGCATAGAGCATGATAGTCGTCCTATCGGGTGCACAAGCATCACCTTTCTCGCGACCACAAATCAAGTCAATCGTTTACGAGATAACTACGCTTCATACCACCAGGTGACATTGTTACGTGGGGAGAGGTTTCGAGTAAATTCGTGAAACACTCTTCCAGATCAATGTTCATGATGAACTAAATGGGCAAGCAGCCTCGAACCCCGTCGCAAGCATATTAAAGAATAAACACCTTTTCTTCCTTTTCGAATCATGAATGAGTTCCATATCATTGCGCATTTTGACAATACTTTAAACATAATAATTTTCATCTGACCATCCGAGTGTACACACTCAGTGTGCATCTTCGAAATTTTGTTGACATTCCTGGGCGATTGGAATCCACGGTATACATTATATACACCATCATTAGCGACCCATAAATTTCGCGCTTTCCGCAAAACAAAAATCTACACTTATGAAAAATAAGGAGATCAGGAAATATTCGGGGGCGAAAAAGCAATGTCACATGTTGCGTTTTTATGAAAAGTAAAAACAATAATCCATTTCTTCAGCGAAATGAATCCTAAATTCACTACGCGAAATTCATAATTTTTCGCAAATTTCGCTAATGACAGAAAAAGGGGACTGTGTTAAAAGAAAACCAACAGCTTCATAACTGTGACAGGTCTTAAATTTGGTGGACCGACGACATTAGTATCACTAAAACACTGACGTAACCAGAGAGAGCCCTCCAATAGGGTAATCCGTATGGTGACTTTGAAGGTAGCAATAAGGCACCAGGAACCTCCCTCCAGCCAGAATTTCCCCTCCTCTTTTATTTCCAATGACGGAAACGCTCCCGACTTTCAACAGGTTCCGTAAAATAATCATTCAGAGATGCACATCAGCAATAGAATAACTGAGGGGACTGATGAAAGTGAACTCAAAAGTGCATGAAACAACATGAAATTATGCAGTCTAAAACAGGAGTTAGTACCGTGATACTGAGAAATACTTAGTCTCTCTTATCTTAAGTACCGACCCTTGAAAAATTTTATATTTGAAGTAATCAAATGACCAATAAACAGCAGGATTTGCTACCAGTACCATGGTACCGAAAAATACCATGGATTCATGTCTTATGTAAGGGTATCCAGATACTAGTTCATAGTATTCTTTTCCTTGATACTAGTACCGAGATCCATATACCTAAGTATCGCCACCATTCATCTAAAATATTTAATCGGTCACAATTAGGAAGAAACTTTTATTCGCGATGCTCGGAAGCAGAACGTTCTCAATGTTAGTGATAACGCTCATGATGAAGCAATTACAAAGCGTATTTACACCGAAGTATGGCTTAAGCCAAAATCAAATCCAAATGAAGTACAAAATTTCAATAGATCTGAGGGAATACTTCTTTAGGCACGCAAAAAGATTATAAAAAAACTTTTCCAACAAATGAACAACTCGAATGCGCCAAAAGGTTCTTACGATATTCACGTAAAAAAACATAACACAAGCTCGGCGGCAGAGGATTTCTTCGAGTGGATCACATTGCGGAGGATTCAATCACATATGCCACTTGCCTAATAAATTTTTCTCTCAGCCGAACCATAAGCATAACGGGGCCAGATTAGCGAAAATCCTTCCAATGGAACGATTCCTTAAAGGCGATGCAGCCACGGGTGAGTTCGTCGCATGGTCGAATGTCTTAAAGAAGAAGAAAAAATCAATCGAGGGTATCAATAGGCAACACGAGCCCTTACAAGTTCAGGTTTCTTCGTGGCATTCGGAGGTAAGAGTGATGTCCCAAATTCTGTGAGGCTAAAAAAGACGTTCGTTTGCTACGCCGATCGTTAAGGGGCCGACCGCGCTGCTCGCTCCAGACACAGGCATTCGATTTTCATTCCCCGAGTTAACGCGAGCTCACAAACTTATCTTAAAAAAAAAAGAAAGAGAACAGCTCGACTATCCGAACAAGTTTCCTCCGCTACCTTCTGCCCACGTGTAAGGAGTGACAAAATATTTCAGTCTCCACTTTGTACATACTTTAAGCTTAAAAAAAATGAATAACCAATTCTACGAAACCGAATTATTTCACCATCACGCACTCCCTATGCCTACGAAGAAATTAATTTATCTAGCTACCTTATTTCACGTGGCATAACCTCCAGCATGATTAGCGAAACCTATAACGAGCGCCGGAAGTTCCTCACGTCCTTCAACTATGATGCCATCAACGTTCGAAGACTACTCGAGAGATTAAAATTATCTCGCTCTCGCAAAAATCTCCAACACGATGTGTGAAATAATATTCAAAAAATGCCATTTAAAACATTATAATTTCTGCACGAGGCACTGCCGATATTTACTATTGAAACGGAGCGCATTATATGCACGTGACAATGCCGAAATCCAGTATCGATACAGGAAGAGCATTATTAAAAGATGACGTGGCATTTCCTTGAAAGGAGTAAATTCAGGGAAACCAATGTGGTGACATACTAGACCCACGGATCAATGGTATCAACATTAGCCTGGTAATTAACGGGTTCGGGGCTGGGATTTCCCCCGTGACCTTTGCCGTTTTAGTCACGAATTAAATGCGTACATTGCTATTACTCGGGTGCAGAATTCACAAAATATGGGACGGAACTAAGAATCAAAGATACATTCTACTTCGAATACCGCGAGGAAAAAAGGCCGGTACGAGTACCACTTGTTGAAAGCCATTTACGGGACTCGTACAGGAAACACGTCTGCAGGTGGTGGAGGATCCGTGATATTGGACGAATTTGGTGGAGGAATTTGGCCGACTTACAAATGTTGTCCCCTAAGTTGAACGTAAATAGGCACGTGGATAGTACTCAACTTACAATAATTTAAGATTTTATTTACACTTATTGCTTAACTTACTAGTTATAAATTTAAATAATACCGAACATGGTTGAAAAATTCAAATTCTATGTGGTAACAAACTGTTGTAAGCACTAGACATCAAAGTATAGAATGTTGGGAAGACAAAATTTGAATATTTACCTTCTTAATAAAAACAACTTTTTCATAAATTAAATTTGCTGTTTTAGGGAAGGGGAGAGGTAAATTCTCCGCTTTTATTGTGACGTCGGCGAAATTGGAATAAGTCAGATAATGGAGGGTAGAGGGGCCTAAGGTGTATTAAGACGAAGGACGCTTTTCCTTGGACTGCCCCTAATTGGAAATTAACCTAAAACAGTGAAATTTAGAACGAAGGAAAACTAAAATCCCTTATATGATAAGAGTAAGCCAAAGGCACAAATTGTGGACACAAATTAAATGTTATCCAATGTCAACCAAGAAAAACGGGTGAAACGCACGTAAGGCCACCAGGAGTTTGCCATGGCCGCCTGTTTCTACGCTTGAGGTCAAACCACTATCCCTTTCAAAGGCATAGAATACTCTGTCACGGATGTAGCAACACCCTAGGTAAACAACAGTTCACATTTGAGGAGTGAAAAGGGGAGGAGAGAAGCATATAAAACTAGCGCATTCCGAATTAGTTAACGAAGGTAATCAGAGTAGTGCTATAGAAACCCAGTTTTTTTAACTAGGGAGGACGGATTTTTAAAATAAGCGGATTCTATCCACACGCGTTTGCTGGTACCTGGAAATTGAATGAATTTACACTCTGCTTGGATTACTATAACTTATTGTTAGTCTCATAACTCTAGTACCCAAGAAAAAGTGGCCATTCGATCAGGAGAATTTTTGTATAAAACGTAATCCTAATATTGAAATAAAAGGAATAAAGAAGATTTTATCTTATTAGCGATAGTACTTATCAATAACTTACTATCTATGCGTCTGCAATTTATCTCTTATTCCTCATGAAAGACATTAGCAATACGCTCTACTATCTTCAGCAAACGTGAAATATGGATCATCAAATTATGTATTCCAAAGGTAAAATATTTTCAATACATACGATTGGAAGAGAATTCGATTCAGTTTTCTTAAATTAATCCCTTAGAAATTCAATAATATCTCTTTAACAAACCAAAGGGAAAATTTCACATCGGCCTCCACGGGCGAAGTCCAACGGTGAAATCATAAATCTTTATTTCAATACACAATAACCGTCTGCATGCACACGACGGGCTAATAGAAACGCCATTAAGGGTAACAGATTACTTTGGAATCGCCATGACAAGGGTAAATGAGAATAGCAGAAGTGGCCAGTCGATGTGGCCAACGATGTATTCCAACGGCGCAACCCTCAAATGCAAGACTGTGGCTGTCCCACACGATGGGCAAGTCCCAGCTGGAAATCCAACAACCATGATACCTGACACAGCCGGTAAGACACCAGAAAGTGCACTTTAAATTCCTCCTTAAAGACCTCAAAAGTTGAATTTCCCGATGGAGACTTTCTTCGATTCGAATAAAGCTTAATGGAAGGGAAGATTTAAAACAACCAGAGAAGGACCCGTAGGTAAATACTTTAAATGCACTGAGACACAATGCAATGGGATTCACAACCGAAATCAAAATGTATACACGGCAAAGAGATTTTCAAGCTAATGAAATTTATCGTACCATGGACAACATAAAACAATTGAAATCGAGAAGAAAAAAACCAATCGAAACATCTTTCTAACAAAAAAGACTCGACGCTCAGTGTTAGTAAAGAGTTTTGATTTTTCTCGGTCAAATGCAAAATAATATTTTTCAGGTGCACGATACGAGCATGAGGGAAGGAAGATTTTACCGCCGGACCATGAGGAAAAATATCAACTTACGAGCAGCATACGGAGAAAACGAGATAGGAACAGTCTCTTCAAGAATCCTCCACTATCTAAAGAGAGTAAGTTAAACAAGTTATTTTCCTATTTCAAAGGAAATATCTATAAAATAAATACCGATCTCCTTTCCGCGTGCGCTCGCATTGTATTGGAACGCATTTGGCAACACGGGGGAAAACCTTTCCTTAACGTGATGTCATAAAAGGATAACTTGCAACCAAGGAGAAAAGTTGAAACACGGCACAGATATAAATACAAAAGGTGACGAAAAAGCTTAGCATGCCTTATAGTGTGCGCACCGAAAGGGTTCACCTTAGAACGTGGTCCGAGGACGTAGGCTTCCTTTTTAAGTTACTACAACTGCACTTTCGTGGCAAGGAAACCAGCGACTACTCCTACACGATATCAAAATACTTTCCAAGATTTTGCAATGCAAAACCTGATAGTCACAGCCTTCCGTTAGACCCATATGACAGCTATTGACACAGTTTGAATTACTTCAGAAGAGTAGCATATTATTCTCCTGCAGGAATTTAATTTTACTACCCCGACCATTAAGAAATTCATCTTATTAGGTAAAATTGAACCACTACTATCCATTTCCCCCGAATCAGTTTTATTCATACAACCAAGTTTCAACATCACAATTTACACCTGAATAAGTCACTATAATTCCCAAACCCGGATGCGTGAATACGATTAAGTAAGTAGAAAGAGAAATTAGAAAGACAATTGTTATTCATAACATCCATTATGTGACGGCAACACTTGTCGATATTACCATTTCATTTTTTGTACTTATAGATAACGTTTAGAACTCGGCGAGATTAGGGAGAAACAAGAAATAACAAATCATTCTCTTTTCACAGTTTGGTTTCAGAGCAACAACCCGTTTATGGTAAACCAGGCAAGGGGATACTTATTGGCACTTAGTGGAAGGAAAAACGCGCACGTCTCAATGATTCAAAAATGTATTCCTTATTGATCTTTCCATTTTTTAAGGTATGTACAAGTTAATGAGCATACAAATGAAATAAATTTTATGTTAAACCTACAACCTGACTTATTAAATTTTAAAACCATTATGGACTATTTATTGGCACGACGACGTGAGAAATACTGCGTCTTCATGAAAATGAGCGCATTTTGTGTCAACATGTCTGGGACTGCAATTACCAGCAACATAGTAAACGTGCACTAACAAAAATGTTCATCGCTAACAATTTTCAATTTGATCGAACCTCTCATCCTTTTTTTCCCCCTCAAGGAGAGCTTTCATGTGAATTATGACCAAGTGTCTTCGCGTGATCGCAAAGCATATGCCCCAGAGACGCCAGAACAAACAAGGGCACGAGGACTACTGCATCACGCCACGTCGACACGGACAGTTGAGTGAGTGATCGTTTTCGTAACTCTCCTTTAAGCATCTGAAAACGAGCGTTTGCCGCACATTAAGGCCACAAAGGTCTCAAAAAGGACCGAGGCACGTTTTGGTAAAGTGCTGGGACTAAGTGGTTCTTTCAAGTTATCATTCAACGGAGATTGTGAGCAAACATTTTTACTATCACACCGTAAATCCAGCGGGATTTCCTCAAGGGTTCGACTACCCTCACAACCTTCTCTCATTTCCACCAATGAACAAGTCGAATCAATTTCGCAGAGTAAAAATTCGACGGGAATTGCAGTGTGATGTACACCACGCTAGTAGATAGTATTGTAGAGATAAACAAGTTGACCGGCGTGAACACGACAGCGGAAACGTGAATAACAGTCAGGAAGAGGGAGGTAACATAAATCCGACGGAATCAATGACTTAACACCCTCATTGGACAACATTTTTACATACTCATACCTCGTCACATAATGTCGTCATAGAATTACACTCATAGGAATAGCAAAAGTTGGTAAAAAAATTTGAAAACATTTAGAAACTTAAGCATTTCACAGATTGTATTAATTTCTAGTTTCACCACAATATATCATCTTTGGAAGCTTTAGTGTATCGGAACTAAGAATAATAAATTAACCTAATCTTCAGGACGCGAAAGACTTAATTTTTTAAAGTTTATATGATCAGGAAAGGTTTCTACAAATTTTTAACCTCATTAATTGCACTCGGTTTCGAATAGCCTTATTATATAAATTATAGTAGCCTGGTCAGTAATATTAGCTCCATAATTTACTTTAAAAGTGGTTACAAATACTATTGCCCGAAGGTGAGCCCTGCATTGCTTCCCATTTCATAAAAATTCTCCAATCAGAGGATTATTTTGTTCCAAGTATTCATTTTCTGAAAACCACACCACGCCGCTTTAGGAACTCATCACAATAATCTTTTTTGAAATGGGAGGAAGTCATTTAGGGATCTCGTTTCGGAAAAAGTCGGTGAATCCCAGTACTGATGATTGTCGGGCAAATTTGGGAGACAGGACCACAGAATGACGAACTCTCGCTTGAAAACGATACGAAAATAAAACTTCTCGCATGGCCATTCGACTCGAACGCCACTGACATTTTAGCCAATAAACAAACAGTGCTCATTTCTCTATGAGCGACACTCAAGTCTAAACACGGAACTCTTTCATATGACTCCAAGAGATTATTTTTCAACCCGTGGCTTTGAAAACATTCACATTGATGTTATTTATATGCTTCAGCTGCCTATCATATCCCAGAAGAAAACCCTGATAGTTCTGGGGCACATATAGGATAAAAATAATTAATCTCTGGACAGAAGATGTTCCGCCAGTCTTGAGCAGGAAGCCACCACTGAATAACCATTATTCCAAGAATAGTTCCTTTGCCATATCCTGACACCCATTTCATTCCGATATAAGAGGATTGACACGAATAAAACAGCTGATTAGTTCCAAAGAGCAAAGCTGCTGAATGAAAAACTATGTAACTAAGGAAAATATCCGAAATAAAATTTTTCAAATAGCTGCAAAAATCACATAGCAATATGAGACCCTGACAAACAAAATCGCAGCTCGATGGGATTATAAGATGTATGGTTTAAAGAAAAGATACTACCGCTTTCTAAGACTTTAAAGACGGAAGCTGAACGCAAAATCTAGGATTACACATCGCGATTGCTGGTTACTTAGACAAGGTACCACATTTTACACAGAATTCTAATTTAACCCATTTAGGACGTTACTCGACGAAAAAAGTTGAAAATTTGCCTGCTGACGATCACATTATAGTCTGAAATATTAATTCCCTTTATTCCAATTATAATTTTATGCCTTTTAATCTATTAGACGAGGAAATCCCATGAGCTACGTTAAGTGCATTACGCATACTAACTGCGGAATGAATTTAAAAGGCATAATTAGTCTAAAACTCAGGCGAATTACG
>LYUA01001310.1:1212782-1224616 GCA_002093875.1 Calopteryx splendens | reverse complement strand
CCCCGCCCCCCCCCCCCTTTGGGGTCCGGAGTCATGGGCCCACGGGTTAGTGCTGGAAGAAAACGTTTTCTCCGTTGAGGGGTTTCCGAAGGGTACGAACACGAGGAGAGCTGATAAAAATGCTCCAAGGACGCACCCCCCCAAAAAAAACTATGCGATAACTCCGTTGAAGGAAGTTAAATTAGAAGGTTTCGGCTCATAAATAATTCAAGTTCAATCAACTTGCCTCCGTTCTACGTCCTAAACCCCAGAACGACAGGGCGGATTACGTAAGATGTGGTCGCCAACGTGCCTATACTGAACTCAATAGCCAAAAATAATCGATTTAACAATTTGATTACGATGGATCTAATTACAGCATCGTTTGTAACAGTGGACGTAATAGCGATACCTTGTACCTCGAGAAAACGTGAAAAATAATTATTGAGATAGGATACATAACCAAAATAGTAAAAGTAAATTAGTCAACAATTCCATGAAACTTTTTATTAAGTTAAACGGCGTATAAACATTAGTTAGTGATTGTGGTCTATCGAGAGATAACCTTTACAGACTCGTAACGAAGCCTACATATCAATAAAATACTTTCGTGAAAATGTCTATTAATTTATAAATTGAGTGTCATAAAATTGATTCAATCTATCATTTATAAGAATGTACATGTAGTAGATAAACACATTTTTAACATTTGGAAGGATTTGTCACCAAATAAATCGACACATCTGCATAACATGAACGGAATTTATGTCCAACAGAGAAATTTAGGTCTGTGATTTATCTAGCGTCATCGATGACTGAATTTCCCGCTTTCTTGGAGCATTAAAAACATTTTTTTTAAGTAACGACGGGGTGAGAATGGGTAATTACGGGTTTATAAAAGAAGTCCGAGACACAGACGTAGAGTAAGATACTCTCCGTTACTTGAATACGAACACGATCACACATCGTACCACACCAGGCGGCAACATATTGCAAGTCTTGATAGCAAGCTGAAAATTGGTGCCCCACGTCCTAAGCATAATCATTTTCTTTTACACTGCGTCGTTTTTTTCTTTGGCTCAGAGGTGATAGGAAAAACACAAAGCGAAAGTTTAAGTCATCAAAGTGGTAGAAATAAGTAACCAGGCGGTGATGCTGGGCGTATTTGGGTGAAGGACACGTACCGCTTTTAATACATGATCAGTTTGAGAAGCATGGATATTAGGAATATTCGAAAGTTTTTTCGACGAAGTTCAAATATGCGGGGACAAAGGGAAGGCCCAACTTAAATAATAATTAATGGCACGTCGGCTTGGAAAGCATGACCATTAATCTCCAGCGATTTCATACTCCACGGTCACATAAAGCGCCAAATTTGAAAGTATCCCCGAGTCTAGGAAACGAAAGACAGTGAAGGAAAGCACCGAATTTATGGAGTTGCCTGTAAAAAAAAAGAAGTGAATCCAATCTATGAACTAATAATTCATGATGTTTCATATAAAACAAATTCCCAGACCACTTTATGCAAAAGAATCACAAAACTTTACAAAGATATTTCAGAAGTATTTTCAAACACTTGAATCTCCTTTCATTTCCAATGCAAATAAAAAGGCATACCTGTATCGCTGGTAACAAACCCGTCCAGTTCCTATGAAACGGATCCATTTATGCGGATTATTATTATGATTTATGAGTCAACAGCCTCGAAAGAATTGAGCTACCACTAGGGGAATTCTGGAAATGCTTCGGGTGGAAAAAAAGCAATGTCTTGCCTGAGCCAACGGCTCGAGGACAGTATAGAGGCCCGAGGGGGAAATAAAACAACATAAGATGCTATTTAATTCGATACATACCGATTATCGAAACACTAAACAAGTGGCTTAGTTAATTTCGATTAATGGTGCGACCATTTGTAATACACACCCATGAAACTCGCAGTTTATAATTACATAACATTACTTACTGGTGTTGCAAAATAAGGACAACGTGTCATTTACACCACGATGTTCCACGTTCATACTTTGCAAAATTGGATAAAGAAAAAACGAGCGGAAAGATATTTCCACTCGAAGAGGGCCTTTGTTTCACTCGTTCAAATTTAGTTATCTCTCAGACAAAACGTAGGTGCGCCACCAAATACTTCATTGAGAGGTACGAGCGATAACATTTGACAACGAGAATGATAAAGTCGAGGGGAAGTGGAACGGGAGCATATGGTGCGTTCGTGGGGGGGGGAGGGGGGACTCGGGGCAGGATGCTGGGAAGGGGAGTGAATTATTAGCGGAACCGACAAGAGGCGTAAATCAAGCCCAGAATGTCACTATCTCGGCTTTATGACCGTAAACTACGAACAGGAGTGCGTAATATTTAGTCACTTCGGCGATTCAATTTACCAGTCAATGGGAAAGTCCACTGCGTGTGACCAAGAGAGAATAAAAAAAAGAAGTCCTCAACGACAAATACAAGAGATCAAGAGCACGGACGGTCAATATCCCCTCCTGGAGAGCACTACATATTTGAACAGTTGTTAAACGGATTTTGGGTAAATGCCACCCATAACTCGTGACTCTCAATGGATACTGCGCACGCCGAGAGGCGAATAATGAATGGAATAAATCGCTAGCTCGCTCGAAAATCCAGACGGATGAAAGTGACGGTGCAACAGAAACATGAAACACAAAGGGAACCGCACATCGCTTAACCACCAAGAACACCACGAGATCGTCGACGAAAAACGGACTGGCCACAAAGAATAAAGTGATTATTCACATTGCCACGGAGAGAAACTTAAAACAAAAAAACAATCGCAGTTCCAAATGGTCTTCAAAACTACATTTAAAAAATTAAAATAAAAAAAATTAGAGTAATATTTTTACATCATTATTAAAACGCCTTCCTACGTTAAGGGAATTAACAGGTTCACAGTCAAGATGAGAAGTTGTGGGTCGCGGGAGGATATTTATAAGGCAGAATACAATAGGGGAGGAGGAATAAAATATATCGAAGACAGAGAGAGATGTGTGCAACGCGAATACTAAAGACTAAATAAATCCTCTGTTGTAAATATAATACTCGGTTCATTTTCATGTAAAATGGCGTAATAAAAATCAATAAGCAACAACTTTCACCCTTGACGGCACCATCAGATACACGAGGTATATGTCCTAACATTATTAGAATAATGCACTAATAAAGGCTTTAAACTTTGAAATAGATATATTATCTATACATTATGGGCTATCAACATGCTAGAAATGTGAATCAATCGTTTAGTCACGCGCGATTTTATACCCACATAACAAACTATCGGCGCTCTCTTGTAAGGAGTAGAGAAATTGCACAGTTGAGCTAGTTTTATCGCGGGATTTTGTTCAAAATTTATGACTACAAAGTTTTTTACAACAAGGGAGAAAGTGAACAACTCGAAAATGGACGCGGTAGCAAGTGGCTGTAATACACGCACCGCTTGAATTCCCTCAAGTGCAATGATTTTGGACAGTAGAGTGAGACATGAGCAGTTTTAGACGAATCAGATACACGATTTTTAGAACGCACCCCACGTAATTTCGCAGCAGAGATCCCAGATCTTTATCTATTTATTCCTTGAATGATTTCATCACATATGAGAACAAGAATTGATCTGTCTCATTTATATACTGGAGGACAGTTATATAGAATGAAAGCTAAAAAAGGGCCGTATTCTGACTGACCAGACGGCTATCGTCAGCTTGAATTATTGAGTTGAAGGAGGGGGGTGTAAATATATTTCTTACGCAACTTTGCGCATTTCCCTCTGCATCCTCGAACGAAAACACATTCTCTTCAGGCACCGAGTGCCTCACTTGGAAAATAGAGCACGGGCACCGATATGCTGCCCGAAGACCACTGTCCCAAAGCTCGTAGAGCACACCATCGTAGATCAGATTACGAACAGGAGGAATTTTTACTGCGTCGCATATGATGGGCATAAAGCAAGGAAGATAGCCCAGGCCGATACGGCATCGCTATGACGACAACGTCGTAAAACAAGTCTGATTCAGAGGTATGCGAACGTCAGAGCAAAGATGCTGAGGCATGAGGACACGCTGGTCCGCGTTCGGAGTAAGAGAATTACCTCATGCGATGATTCTTAAGACGGAGGAATTTCTTTGACATCATTATCACTACCGGCTGAACGACGCATGCAATCCTCTCGAGGAGTTCAGCTTCGTCAGTTTTAAAATAATACACAAAAAGATGGCTCAATGGGACCAGAGGGGGAACCTTCCAGTTAAGCTGCTTCAGGATAATATAACACGTCTTTCCCGCATATGGAAGTACCAATGAGGCCTGAAAATATTTTTAACGTATTTAAACTTGGGTGACTTATTACATCACAATTACGTTTTTAGCCTACTTAGAGTAGAAAGAGTAGGCTAATGCCAATGATGGGTTTCTCTCCACACTTATTTCACTCCCTGGAAATTCTAACTCTACCATATTACCCATCTACCCCTAAAGGCACAAATTACCTCAGCTGTCGGTCGCCTCCCGTAAGAACTACTACTATTATGGTGATCACGAAGCAGTTGGCGTGCATACCGATATCGTGCGTGCTATCCCATACATAGTACTTTATTAATTAGTAGTACCGATAGCTTTAAGCAGGAAATCAATTAAAAAATTTGGACCATTATTTCCTGTGTGCGATATGCACGCCAAATTGAAGCCATATATTTAATCACAACACCCTTAATTAACTTTTGTAAAAAAATAATTGCCATTACTTAATCGAATTTTCCTAAATTGAAACATTTATATCTTTAACTAATCAATAGCACATTTTCCTTCGAAAATGCAGCCAAATGCCAAGCTAGCCAAACAAGCAGCTTGACATTAAACTCAAATGACAATTGTTGACAATTAAGACTTGTTCCAACATTCTTCTGGACATCTAATTGATTTGGATAGTCTTTTGTTCCCTTCATGCATCATTACCAGATCGAAAAACGTATGCTTCATATTAAATTACCAATACCTCCCCATGCTTCCTACGAAAATTAAAAAAACACCCATTAACTATCAGATAAGTGCTTGTCACTGATTAACTATCGGTGACCAGGGCATGAGGCCGCACGATGGCTTTCTTTACCGGTCAAGCATCAAGGAATTGTGAAGAGTATTAAAATTAATACGAAAGCAAATTATTTAAAAATAGCATATTATTTATAAAGACAATGATAAAATATCAACGACACCTGCAAAACAAGTAACGAGGACTGATTTTTCACGCAACATACAGGTGTACTGAAAATTCAGAAATATGGACCACGAAATGATGGAACGAAAAACTAATAAACAAGCACGATAGCCATTACAACGAACTTTAATCAAGAAACAAATGAATGGAATGAGAGTTCAACTTAGGATTATGTAGTCGACAAACTGTACACATTCATCAAAATTCAACATTTATCCATCTCCGCAGGAAAGTAATAATTGCATTGAAATGAAGTGTAAAAAACGTTGTTTATCAGAAACTTTTACCACAGGAAGTATATTACGAGAAGGAAATGTCGCCGGCAGGTGTCAGTGAGTGAGCCTTGGTCTGGTGGTTATTTTCAAGGGGTTTACGCATTTCTCTTTTTGAATTGTATTGGCAGGTCACAATGTGCTAAGAATTTAAGTGTGACAATGCGATAAAATGCTAGGAAGGAATGCTAGGGAGTGGGAAGGATATGGAGGGAGGAAAGATTTAGATCTTTTAAAAGGATATTTTATACTTGGGCCATACGACTATAGCTTGGTTATATGGGGATTGCCAGTTGCCTTCAAAGATTTGCCGAAATATAGGGTGAAAGTTGAAGAGACACTAAATTATTTATAAGAACTATTCGTCGGCCACTAACACATATCTTAGGCGAGACTGACACCCAACGTAGACATATGGTTTAAAAAAAATACATTAAAACAGCACTCACGAACAAATGTAACAGAAGAAAAGGATGACGAAAACAGATGGGCATCATAACCACTCAATGACTCACTGCAATAATGCGGGCGTTCATAAATCATATCAAGGACGCGTTCCGATAACGACGTGACCGAGAGAAAGTATATTATTACGCGCGAAAATAAAAACAAATATGAGCAGCTAGAATTTTAAAAAATCCGGATACAAACCAAGTGCTTTCCTCAACACCAATTAATTCAGGAACTCGAAACATCAACTTTCCTTAATGAAGCGTAATATACCGACACCAGAAAATCATTAACCTTAGTCATCCAATAAAGCGACTCGTCTGAGCAAACGGGATCTCCCCAAAGAATGTACGACGATATATAGTTATTAAGTTCGCTATGACGAAACTTTCAGCTTTTTGACGGCGCGACTATTGATTCGGAATGGCCTCTTACCAATTAACGCCAGAGCCTAACGATGGCTTAACGGCAATTTGATGACGATAAGACTTCATCCATGCGAAGAACTCTCCAGTATCCATGTGATAAAACAAAAAATAGAGATTCTGGAGAACGTCACCAATATCCAAAGCTGAATAGGTTTCTGATGAATTTACAGAGAAAGCATCTCGAAATGACAGATTAATTAAATAAAAACATTCTCCATCTCGTCCAAAAAGAGGGATGATGGAAGAATTATTTGATACACACATGACTGTCTAAAACCTCAAGAGCACTCACCCTAAGTCATACCGTGAGAGATATGGCGGGGGAAACGTAACAAAAACAACGTCATTGACTATCTTCAAACATCGTGGCATTGAAGCACTGCCCATATCAATTCTACCAAAGTGAAGTAAAAATTCCCCCACGCAAGGGAAAAAATTGGCAACATATTTCTGTTCAATTCAATTGTACGTCAACTTGGTGGCTTCCGTAAAGAAAGGTCCCAAGCGTACTAACGAAATGAACCAATATACAGCGAAGAGGAGCGGCACCACCGCGCAAATAAATCTCTTATACAGACAAGGTTTAGCTATCGAGCAAGGTTATGACTCCCAGTCGCGATAACATCGACCAATTTCGAGTAATTCCTGAATAATCTCACCGAAGACACAAATATCTCTTTAGCTGTTACACGAAAAAATTGGTTGGAAAGATGTGTAACCACTGGCTCAAAGAAGTCGGCAAGGTTAGCCCTCTCTTCACTGTGCATTGCACTTACTTATTCCACCGCCTATCAATTTCACAGCAGAATCTGAGCAATCGGAGAAATCTCAGGAAGTAGAAAAACATTAAATACTAAATCGAATGAAATAAGCCATTTCCGCGTAACTATAAGATGCGCACAGTAAATTATGACCCGAAACCAAAAATACTCCCTAGTTATCTAAATAATGTCTTCTTTGAGAGGTAGATTTCAGAGTTCGATGCGATACCATGCCCGGCTTTGTTGTGTACCACCGAAATGGGCGGAGCAGTCTTAAAAAAAAACAAAAAATACTATACTTCAGAGGAATCACATCCAAACCTTAGGACGACGACCCATACTCTCTCGCCAGCGAATCTGACAAGAGTGTAGGGCTGCGGCCAACTTTCCTGCTGGGAATTGATCTTAAGGGAAGGGCGATATATGTGTTCAGGCCATTAACACCGGTCCTCCGGCTAAGGCGAACCGAAAGGCGTCGGATATTTTTTTTGGTGATGACGTCGGGATTTTTAAGGCACACAAACAAGATGGGAACCTCATGAGCACCACGAGAAATGAAGGATGCCGACGAGGGAGACCTCACAGCACGACCAACACGACGATAACGAACCGCTCCGCGCTCACGAGGGAGGCAACTTTCACTCAAAACGGTCAACCCGAGTCATTTCCCTCTCACGAGACCAAACTATCGGTAGGTGTAAACCCGAGTCGAGGGATTTTAGAAGAGCACCTTCGGACTAACGCGAGCTTGCGACTAGAAATAAACTGGCGGTAACCCAGCAAAACCAAATAATGAAAGCAGCGTTGGTGCAGGATGGTCGATGAAAATAGAAATCGGACGTGTGGCTACTGACGGCTTAGAATGGGATATCAGACCGAAGCCTATAAAAAAAAACGTTCCTTTCGCGATTTAAAACTAGAGGCGATGCTGAGTTTACCAGGCGACCAAATCTATCGCGGGTCATCTTTATCGATCAATAGTAGTAGTAGTAGATGCTTGCTGTGATCCTGATAATTGTTACCATTTCGGGATGTTCACCCAGATGATCCGGCATCCGTCTTCATAGCGATTCATTTGTAACAGTGCACCTGAGGATATTAAGAAGTAAATGCATTTACTCTAAATGTGTATATGGTAATCCGATTAGAAATAAGATGTGGACATACCAATCAACTTAGTGAACTGGGGAGCGGGAAGTGAGAAGAAAACGAAGGGCCGGCGAAAATCCTTGGATTGTCTTTTGTCTATGATAAATCTGGTATAACTAGGATTGAAAGATGCTCTAAAAATCTCGGGGAAAAAGTTGCAAAATGATATAGGATGAAAGGCAAAAAAAGACGCAAATATATCTATTTCATTAAGATGCAATTTACATTTACTGAATATATACGCACTGACAACAGAATCAAGTTAGTTTTTTCCTGGTTTAAATATTATTATGTACTTTGCCCCGGCACCCTCTTATATTATTTATATATACTTTCCGTTATCTATACTTTTCTTGTACACATTTCCTCAATTAACTCTTTACCAGTGCATGCTTTAGTTCAGCATTTCCGCAAATTCCTTTAACACGTGCTACGACCATGAACTCTTTTTATGCATTACGTCTTGACCATATGCTGCGAACACTAAAGAAAAAAAGGAGAACTAGTGTTCTAGGAACTCTATAGTGCTTCCTCTTGACACAGCACTGTACGAAGACCGTGTATACATCAATAAATCGACTGGAATGTAGAAATGGTAAACAATTTAGCATGTATTGCCGATGTAATGCCGACATTTTTAAACTGATGGACGTCTCAATTTCTCAAAAAGGAGTGCATTTAGGAATTTTCAGAAATTCCTCCCGCACGCAGGACAAATGCTTAGGTTCTAGGGCATGGCCGGAATTTTCCAGACGTCTGGCAACCCTAGGTTTAACTACCAAACATATTTCGTCCTCAATTTTTTGGATCCATTACTGAATATGTTTGTCCAACAAGGAAACTCTTTACTTAAAAGTTGCATAATCCCATCTATTAAATCACGATTCTTCATTTAATAAACCCGCCCGTTAAGATCGACCGAAAGCCTATGATCTTTTGAAAAGGGTATGTCATTCAAGAGAGAAATTAGGGAGTTTTTTTTAAATAGTTTGCCTTAATTAAGATAATTTCGAGTCCTATAAAAACGTCAAGCCAGGAAAAAATAAAATGACCAGTCATGGAGCCAATGTTGCATAGGTTCATTACAGGGAAATGCCTGCCCTTGGCTCTGGGAAAAAATACATGGACTGGAGTTAATGAATCGGATACGATTAAGTGTGTTTGCTTCCGGTACGAGCGTAAGTTAAAAAAAGAAAAAAATAAGAAATATATTTCGAAGAGAGCCTTCAGCCGATGCAAAACTTAACCGTGTCATTCCCGAGACGGCCACAACTATCTTATATTTTCCAGTACATTTCTACGCCACGAGTACGTAACGATGCAAATTGACGCTAAGTTCACGCATCCAATATGGTAGATTCCATTAGAAAGAGTTACGCTAGGAATTCGAAGAACAAAGCTCGCTACGTGGTAGTGATTGCAATTGATTCCATCCGAGATGCTCCACAAATACAAAATATATTCACTCAGATTCTACAGGATACACAAGGGAAACAGACCTACGGTTCCAAAATTATAGCTTGCTTTACGTGAGGCTATGCCAACGATTAAAAGGTTGAAGTATTAATCCGTAGTGTAACCTAGTCAAACACAACGTTACACCAAATTTGATAAAACTTGTAATAATAAAGCACACTGACCCCATTCCTAGTTTTGTAACTATCTCAATCTAACTGTCTCATCTGTAACTAATCAAAATTTATCTTTGAGAGATGCTTGATCATTTAAATATGCATGAAGAGATTAAAAGCCATCGAGCTATTTCGAATTCATACTACAATGCACACAACTTATACCCTACTCAGCTTTCAAACAATTTTGAGTCCCGCCTATACTCGTGAGATAAAGACTCGAATTTCATGAATAAATATTATGCTCTCTGCATTTAATAGTCAAAGCAACAAATCGTCATGAAACCATCTAAGTATTTAACCACGCAACCAACCCGGTTTTGGGACCAACCCAGAAGAAGTGTTTGGACTGAAAACATTTGTACGCATTACGTACCGACAGCCGTATGCCACCATTTCTAAGCACGTCATCGTTATTACCTAGACCTTGAAGCTGAAAAATCCCTTCCCACGGAATGGACCCGTACACATCATCTTGATCCCTAAAAGACCATTTATTGCCATATTTACATGACTTCTTTTTAGCTTTTCCACGGTATATTTTACATTTTTTCCAAATGAAAAATTCACAATCGGATGCTGATTAAACCGAGCAGATACCAACGCACTCGTTGCCCATGTGTATATATTTTTTTTTCTACGGGTGGGAAGTGCATTCCAAAGTAAAGAGGGCTGCATCACGACTTGAGCCAGGTCGGCACAGGCCAGCTATTTATTGTTTTTTTTTTTTAAGTGCGCACACGTGCGGTCTATTTTCGTGGGATTCCTCTTTTGTAACTTACAGCTTTTGATCCACATTTTAGAGTCCCATGAGAACTCCAGGTAATTACATTCCTGCCAATACCGACAATCTTCCGCAGACCGAAATGAATGATCTACCGGGAAAAGTAAGGCCCGCCAGCCGTAGGCTGGTCGTCGCTGCAATAGACGATTAGCGAAATCAAGGAGAATAACGGAGTCATGTGGTATAAGCGACAGAATGATATTGTCCCATGCATGAATACATCTTGCTTTGTTACAAAGAAATTATCCAACGAAATATCATTTTGGAACAATCACACGTTGAGCATATATCCTTCCGAAATCTGTTCTGCTGCATCCCTCCACGAACACCTTCAATTCTTCATTATTTATTACTTTTGGATCTCCCATAATCAGGATTTTTATTCCAAATACCACATTTTCACGATACTGGGATATATTTTCCCGACTTGCACCGGGTCTATTTTCATGATTATGGCCGAAAGTGCACCATTAATGAAATTATTTTCGGGAAAATTATATTTCATGCATCATTAACTAAATTATTTTCTTTGAGCTAAAAAAATCTTAACCCATACAAATTAATACGCACCAGTCACTCGAAAAGTCGTCTTTTTATTAAGTACAGTAATAACGACCAATACATACATTTTCTTGCGGGTTAGGCCACCCAAGCAGACAGCCTCGTTCGATAACAGCAACTTTTCCATGTCTTTCACATTTTCCCGGCCTGTAGGCAACCGCCTTATAATCTCCTTCTCCACCATAGAACATAGGCGGGTTTTTGGACCAGAAAAAAACTGGGTCGACGAACACACACACATCCCGACGAAGATTTACACAAAAATGTCGCCATTCCACCGTTTTTCCCCATTCCCAAATCCTCTTCCCCGGGGGGTCGAAACTGCATTGCAATCACGGGGGCGCGCGGGACGGACAGCGATATATCAAACCTCCCTCCCGCACACAAGGGGAAGGGAGAGAGGACCGTAAATCAAATCGAGCGGTTCCTTTTCCTTTCGGGGGCAATTAAGGGTCAAGAACTTGCAAGCTGGGAGATGATGCGGGAATGATGTTTCGGGAGGGGGCTCGGATGGGAACTTGGGCAGTGTATGGCTACGGAATTGGCCGAGAATTCCCCAGGCGGCGGAGAGAGGGGGGGG
>LYUA01001310.1:1048875-1066271 GCA_002093875.1 Calopteryx splendens | reverse complement strand
GACAACCACTAAGAGGAGGAGGGGACACTTTCCAAACATCCACGCCCTCTTTCCCTCCCTCCGCCGCTTCATCCCCCTCCAACCCCCTCGTCGTCTTCCCTCGGGACGGCTACAGGGGACGCACCACGCTCGAAACACCGACTAGTGCGATGCGAATGGAGAATCGCAAAAATGTATCACGGTGGCGCGATGTCGTTGCTGTGGAGGGTGCGTTTCGGTGAACAACGGATCCGATCAGCTGGTTCAAACTATCGTGGTCCATAGTAGAGGCGATTAAAATAACTTTTGAGATTATTCCTGCGTCAATTTCATTATTTTTTTAACTCGGAGGAGACTCCTGATGAGACCTCCCCCATTGGAGGGGAAACGTCGAGTTCGGGAAAAGAATAATAGTGACGCGGTTGAAAAAACTCAAAAAGGTTATTTTATCACCAACTGATCTATTGATTACCCGGCGTACGTTTCCAATGAAGCTCTCTAAGGGTTGTTACCTGTTGCCTTAGAGGATTATGGACGAGCTGACCGTCGAAACGCTGGAACTACGTGATTTTAACCCGTTGACAAACCCGAGAGAGCTTCATTGAGAACAATGAATGATGCCTACTTTATAATTAGAGGCTGGTAGCGGTACCTGTTGTACTACTTAAGTACCGAGAATATCCTAGATTCTTGCCTCAGTTACCGGTACTTAACATTATTGCACAGGATACCAGTACCTAGGTGGCAGTTACTAAATTCCCGGCCTCGATACCGAAATACCGGTACCTAGTTTTCGTACCCTAAGTGTGGGTGCCGATATTTTATTTCATATGGTTTGCACCAATATGTAGCAAAATTAATGTAATTATTATTACTATTGGGGTAAATTTCAGCGATCATTAATTAAAGATTACCCACCCTCCCCTCCAAATGGTATTGTTGCCCTACTCGATTACGCACTATCACCAACACTTGAAGAAATCTCTATATTGTATATATTTTCAGCAGGGGTTGGTACCGGTTTCTAGGTTCTCATAAGGTTCTGGCCCTTTGCACCAACCTCAGCCAATAATATAATTTCCTAAATTTAACAGATGGTTACAGTCGAATGAATATCTCAGGTACTTTTCTGAGGAGTGGAGATATTACTTGGAGTAATGATTTGACCATTTCGAGGTATTTCAGTTGGTATTTTATTAGTTTTCATCTTGGTACGAGGTAACCAAGGGGACGGAGCGTTGGGGGCTTGGTTTAAAATTTCGTGTGGGTCCGGACACCCCCAGTGTTACACAAGCTGTGAGATTTTTTCGGACGGCAGGTCTTTGTGGTAAACCGCAGGTGGAACAGAGAAAGGAACTGCCTCCCCCTCCCTTCCCTTCACTAAATGCATGAATATCATACGTCCGCGCCGTAGGACTCAGATTCTCCTAGGGTTCCTGGAGAGAAATACGGTAATTCCTCTATTCCTGTTGTGAAGACGTATAGAATTTCAATCAATGAGACCCTGTTTTAAAAAATATGCTATTCAATACGATCAAATGTTTGTCATCAAACTATACATGCGACTGCAAATATTTTATTTTGGTTACATTCAAACTAAAAAAATGAGATGCTTGTCAGTTGCCAATTTTAGTGCAATGATTAGGTTCACCAGCTGAGGCAGGGGTTCCTTCAAATTCTATTTAGTATTTGATGGAGTGGCATGCCATATTGAGAATACTTTCAGCAAGTATAATGTATCCAATTTAGCAAGGATATCTCGCCCCAGTCTTAGTCTCACTAAAAGATATCTTAGTGTAGAAAAGAATCCTCGCGTAAAAGCATAGCGCAGGCATGCACACTTCACATTCAAATTTTAGTTACACCAGTTAATTAATAATGGTTCGTTTTTGTGCTTTTATATGCTTTCGTTCATTTAACTAATGATAAAAATGTGCATTTTTATAAACTCGCAAGCGTTTCTCTGTAAGTCTCTGTTTGTCTCCTTGTGAAACGAAGTCAATATATATATACGGGAGGAGGGGGGAAGATTTAAGGATAGTGAGAATATATGACGCAAATCTTCAGTTAAGGGATAATCCGCCTAGGACTCCTGCGCACAGCGTAAAGTAGGTATTACAAAATATTTACTTAAGAATAACATTAAAAACGGTTTAGCACTCTGACCAAAGAATTAAGTGGAAACATGATGCCAGCCCGGAAGTTTCCTCATCATCGCATGTCGACGATAAATATGTGTTCAAATAATGTGTTCCCATTTAACCCTAGGACACTGAAAGCAAATATCCCGCACTTGAAGAAGTTAGAGACACGAAATACACACACGGAATAGTGAATGTATTTTTACTGCTTTGGTACTCCACAATATCTTTTAGAGATCTTGAAAATCTGTCTTGAGCTGGCTCATTAACCATAAACATTCGGTAGGTCGATCAAGGTCGGTTTTGCGGTTTTAGGCACAGTTAGCAATGCCCAATACGACTAACCTCTGATTAGCATCTCTGAACACGCGGAAGGAATAATTTTACGCTTATTCAAAATACTCGTACTTAAAAAAATGATTTTATTTACTGTAGCAATGATAAAAGTATTTAATAACATTGAATTATAGGGCCACTCTTCTTTCTCTTCCATCAGATATTTATTCCATGACCGTGATTACTAGGATTAGTCCATTGAAGACCATTGGGATTAAATATGACATTGTTTAAAAACTATTTTCTTTGGGTGGTGAGAATATACTAATTATTATATTTTTCTCATCCCCCTTTACTGAAAGAATGTTTTATATGTTTGAATTTACACTGACGGCATGGGAAAAAGAAACCTTAAAATATAATTTTTTTTACTGAAATTGTGTAGGCACTTTGGTGTCAACATAAATCCGAGACTCTGTCCCACAAAGATCACCAAGTGAACTCCGCGAGCTAGTTTCACCATCATTTTAGTACTTAAAGGCTGCTTAGAAAAACGTGAGGAACGCTTAGATTGCCATCGTGCAATTACGAGCTCTATCATTTTAAGCGTTGGTGGAAGAATATGCAACAAAATTTTAATCTCGAAAAATAATTTACTAAGCAAAGAAAATAATTTAATTCTATATTCCCATTCTTCTACCAACTTGTAAATGGGGCAGCGCTCTTCGGTATTCCTGGATCGTAAAGCACATTGTCAGAGTTAGGCACTTAAAATTTCCTTAGCAAACACATTGTTCCACCAATTCGACAGTTTTTTTACCCGAAGGGGGTAATAAGCGATGCTATAATTCCTGTTTTCCGGAAGGTTGAACCCAATTCATTTTTTAATGCGTTAATGTATTTTTTTAATTTTGAAATAAAGCACCGTCGCGAATATTCCCTAAAACACAGTGGGGGTGAACACTTCTATGAGGAGTTTCCTGGACCCATTTCACAATGAGTATATTTTTAGTCGGGCTGGCCTAAATTAATATTCAGAATCTGAGAATAGGGACACACTTCCAGCAATCAAATTAAAAAAAATAAAACATTGGCACATTTCTCATCGGCGATGGATTCGGTGATAGGACATCGCTCTTATTAGGCAGAGGTAAATCTGGAACCGGCACAAAATAATTTTTTCTCAACAGCCTTCATTCTACTTTAATGCCTTAATTAACTTCAGAATTACTTTTTTCTTCCACCGAGTTATTTTTGTGTGAAAGTATTTTTGTTGTCTCAAAGATGAGAGAGCAAGACGTTTACTACCACATTCCGGATCATCCTTCCGTCGTGAATGAGTTGTAATATAATGGCCCTGGCATAAGTTTCAACACTTTTTATAGATTTCCAAAATGAAAAACATGGAATCGACGCATATTTGACTTAAATCATGTTCACCAATCCTTATTCAAGAAGTCAACGTTAGTTGAATTTTAATCTGACCCCTTCTTTCAACTAATCCCAATTAAAGGCTGCCTTATTATAACTAACGGCAATGTTTGCATCTGCGCGGATCAAGTAATTCCAAGTCTATAATGTACCAATGATAGTACCAATATGATTTGATAAACACTCTTCTCATAAAAATTTATGATGAGAAACAATTTCACGGCATTAATATGATAATCATATCCGTTACCATATTTTCCGTACCCAACTAACATTTTCGGGAAAATCACCGATAAATTTCCATGTAATTCACGTGATCGCATTTGCAAACCGAAAAACTTTCTTTTTGTCTACGGCGGTTATTTTTCCCTGAGAATGTCATTACTTTCTTGAAACGTGAGGTCAAAAGACTTTAAACAAGTACGCTTGCAAAAACATCCCTCGAGGGTTGAGGAATAAGAATTAGTTTGTGATTTTAGCCTCTTGTTTCTGGAATTGTGTTACATACTCGTGAGTAGTAGGAGGGGTAAATATGATTAAAACGAAGGCATAAAAATTCTGAAGGAAAGAGATGTAAGTGTCGGGGAGAGGCTTGGGGTTGGGTGAAGGAAAACTGAACGGCGAGAATAATTGAGGATTAAAACACATGGACATCAGGTAATGGAAGAGGTAGAAACAAATTTTTAACCCCCGAAGAGGCTGGCAGGAACGGAAAAATCGATTAGGAGTGCTGTGCCAAACCCCTTCTCAAAATTTCGGTTGTCAATCAATAGGAATTGCTTGGCGCCAATCCTGGGTATCCTTTTACCATACCATTCCCAAATAAGTAAAAAGGAAGTGCAATGCTTCACGTACTGCTTCAGTGAGACGTTTCCTTGGAAGAAAATACGGCAAATGGAAACTTATTTGGGACAAAGATAAAACAATTCAAAAGTGTATTGCCGTGGGAAAGGGTCCCCCCTTTTATCTTGTCTTCTTCCACTCTAGAAGGGACTACTTCTAAGCATTGGAAATCCATGTACTAAAACAGACCCTTGTCTTGCGCGGACATTAAATTTTAATTAATGTTCCGGAGTGACCTTCATTGCATCAGGGCGATGCTTCGCTTTCTTGCTAATGCTTTCATGAACTTCCCGTCAGACTCGATTTTCCTCTCGCCTTTAGCGGGCATTAAATCATTTGATTGCGCGTATGAACACAGAGATTCAGAGATTAGCTTAGGGGGTAGACCAGAGGGCCGGCTCAGAAGCACAGAACACTGCTTGGGCGAAGGCTTCACCCTAGCTGTGTGCTTTTCCGGATACCAGATCTTCCACGGGAAACCACAGGTGGCACGAGAAAAGGAACGGCCCCGTACGTGTACATTTAACACGCCGTGTACAGCTTGAGTTGAGGCGAACTCCACCCCCACCTACTACCTTCGGGTTGATTACTGTGGTTGGTGCAAAGAGCAATGAAATGATTCTGCCCATCGAGATTCCCTTGAAATAAATGAATCGAGAGCGTTATGCTACGCTATGAATCAGCGATGGGAAACAAGAATTAGCCCATATAAACACATGAACATAGCATATTAAGGTTTTTGGACGTTTTATGCATATTTCTCTCTCTTGCACACTGTACCATCCTTACCGTAAAAAAACATCGTCGCAAAGAACTCCACCCATATTCCACCTACTTCTCCTAGAGTTCGACATTAAATATCAAAGAAGTGATTTCTAGCTTTGATTTTTGGAGACGATGCATGGCTTAACCGACGCTTCAGTTCACGTCCGAGGCTTTGACGAGAGATGACGCCACACGTCGAATCCTAGGTCATGAAATTAAACGTTTCGTGTGGAAACACCAAGTGTTTCAGCCTAGGCAGTTAAAGATAGAAGATTAATAATTAAATACCTACCAAATAAAATTACACCTGACAGGTATAGTGCATCAATGGTTCAAGTGCCAAAAACGATTTCTGATCTTGTTCCATAAATACAAAAGAGTAGAAAGTTAATATAAATTCGCCGGTTCTAAGCAAAAGAACAATTGTGAAAATCTCTAACCAATTCTTGTGCGGCCGAGGGTTGCTTACGACGTCACGTCCATTTGATCAGAATTCCTAAATACCTAGGTTTTACTGGTTTTACTCTTCAAAACCACTTAAAGATATCTTTGTTTGTCAATGAAGCAGTGCAACTCAAAATAAATCCAACCCTGCAAAAATATTTATTTTTTACTGAAAATGCATATATTGTTTAAGGGCAATTTTCCTTGCAGGGGTAAGATTTGGACGGTCTCTGAAAACGCACCCAGGGCTCGTGAAACACAATATAAGCAACATTTTGCGTTGCAGTTATTCAGCCATTATTCCCAATTTCTTCCACCTTCATACCATGCGAAATGTCCATTTCCCTTCCCAATCTTAAACAAAAGTCTTCCTTGTATCACATCCTGCAACATTATGATTTCTTTCGATATCGCCCTCATTCTTAGTGCATCGAAACCTGGTTGTAATACATTTTACATTGTGGAAAAGTGCTATTATTTGCTAATTATGTTCCAATTCCACAATATCACGGCTGGAACTACGTAATTCGATCAATTTACTCCTTTGGTCATGCACCAACTTTAGGTAACAACATTTTTCTCCTGATGCTGTCGCAGCTATATCTATTTTCGTCGAAGTATAATAGGTATAAATGCGTGAATATTTTTGCTTTCAATAATCTATTCCCTGCCACTATTCCTTCATACTTCTTGCGAATCTCATTTCATACGCTTTCATATAATACCTGATCACCCCGTACAACTAGAAAATCTTTCTTTATTTCCCGTTAAACATTCCTCCAAAATCATCCAGAGGAGGTCGGGGTACACGCTGCAATATACTATAAGAAACAGTCTCAGGGTTAACTTGGTGGAATTCCTTTATAGTTGAAATACTAGGAGAACCAAACACTAGGAGTGCCATCAGGGGTTGCATAGCAATAAAACCATGGTCGTGAAAAATAAAAGTGCTAAGTGGAAATTGACAAGTGTTTGATCCCCCCAGAGACTGATTGTTTTAGTCGCAGGAATAATAAAAATCCATTTGAAGATAATTTGAATGAAAGAGACTTGAAGAAGTTTTGAATGGACCTAGATACCCAGCACAATTTCACGCTTAAACCATAACCACTCTGCCAGTACTGCTAACAAATAATTTAATGAGAGAGATAGAGAAAGAAAATTAATAATAGGGTAGAAGTACAGCTTTTCTGCTCCACTCCACTCTCCACTGCAAACTTATCGTTATAGTGATAAGGCCCACAGTGATGGGTAGCGAACATATTGCTTATTTACATCCTTAAAAGGTTTTCTAAATCTATATTGGGTCCACTTCAGCCATAACTTATGCCTAAAATTCATGAGCCCAAATTCCTGAAAGCCATATAGCCCCTTTTTCGACATCTTCACATTCCGGGGAAATGTTCCACGGGCCCTTAAACTCACAAAATCAGCCGAATGTGCACGAAAACCAGAACTGAGCTTGAAAAAGAAAACATTCGACAAAGTCACTGTAGACGTTACACTTGGTCTCCTTATGGAGTGGTTCTAGACGCAGATCTGTTTATTGGTACGAGGTTCCGAGCAAGTCTCAAAAATTGCTCCACGCAAAGATATTTGATGGATATTTAGAGAGGTAATCAATAGTTATCTGCGAAATTTCTCATTTGTTGAAAGATTGGGGACCAATTTAGGATTATATCTCAAAGTTGGCTCAGCATTAGCTCTTTCTGATAATATAGTACAAAGAATGTCACGTTCTTAGGGATCATTCTGAAACGCGCACTTTAATGGAGATAAGTTCTTAAAATAACAATCGATTCCTCCCCACCTTACAGAGACTCTGCTTCGTTTCATGGGTTGTAAATATAATGAAAAGGTACGAGAAGCATTATCAGTATTATCAGTGGGACTGGATTTGAAATGCGTGGCAAGTATCTGATACCCATCGTGAAGAGTGCTACTTGAGTAATCAGATAAAATCCGAAAGAAATCCCCTAGATAAAAATAATGGTGGTGATAAAAAAGGAAGACTGATATAAGACTGTTAAAGAAACTAGGACAGGAGTCTCTTAATCACGAAAAGATTACGCTAGAATAAAGTTAATTAAGACTCGATACTTCCTGCTCCGAGAGAATTACTCAAGGTCCTCAGTAGAGCACACGGATGAAATAAGTTAATAAACTCCTCAACAGAGAACTAAAAACACACGTTTTCCCTCGAAAAATTCGCTATCGAACAAAAAAAGCACCATTTGGGACGCCTAGGACTCATCACTATCTTTGTGATGAATTCAAGAATATTTCATGAAGCAATAAATTTACACTGTTACTCGATTGATATTTGTTTTGTGGACCTATATACGGCGGGTTTTAAGGGGTTCAAATCTCATTTACAAATTTTTCTCGAAAATCCTTACGAAATCGTTACATATTTTTATTGGTTGGCAATTTTTTTCACTTTTCCAGAGACGACTTTTGAAATTTGAGAATCATCGATTCCTACGGACTCAGTATTTAGCAAAATACAAAATGTTTCGTTATTAACTCCAAGTGTACATGTGCGTTATTATGTCCGAACTTGCATTAAACAATAGAAAAAATAGGGACAAGAGAGATTTTCCTCTGCATAAAAATACAAATAGAAATGATTCACGCAACCAAGTAGTTGTAAGGAGCAGTTCATAGCGAACTTATAGAAAACCTTTGACAAAGAAATTGCCATGCTGTGAACTAAAGACGCGAGGGAAACAGAAATTAAAAAAATAAAGGCGAATAAAAGAAATCATAGGTGAATTACTATGGTGCATTTGGGTGAATACTGAATAAATGCCGGTGAGTGGGGAAGAAGTGTACCACGCTCTCTTTTGTAGTCATGACAGAGGTTGACTCAATTTCGACGGACATAGAAGACAGTATAATTTAAACTAAGAGGGAGAAGTATGATCTGGTGCTTTCTCGGCGTATCAGCTTGACGAAGTTTTCTCGGGTCTTCCACCGGTTGCATCGTCGAAACGTCGGCCAACATGCAACTCCTGACCCGGTGGAAGACCCGAGAAAACTTCGTCTACTAAGAGGGCGTTTATAATGTAGAGACTGCTACGATTCTGAATGAGAATACGGTTGCACATAACGGAGCAGTACTTACAGGAAACTCTTCCTATGGGGTTCTCATGGGAACCTGGGTCATTGGAAAAGTAGACCACAGAAGATTGGGAGCCACTGAAATCTGGTGGTGAAGGAGACGGATGCTGAAGATCAAGAGGACAGGAACATTAGAAACGAGGAAGTATAAAGAAGGGTGTGAGAGGAAGAGGTCAGTTGCAGTACAAAAGAGACATACATACGAGGCGAAGTATAAATACGTGTGTACTCGTATGGAGTATAAACGACATTATTCACGGAAAATATGAGCCATATGGGTTTGAAACACCTTGAGACTTAAGGGAGATGATAGGAAATAGAATATAGGCAGGGAAGAAGGATGGCAGGGTCACAAATAAGAATAACGAGGGATAAATCACTACCATAAGAGGAAGGTTGAAATGAGTAATTGCTTTCAAGACGCGAGATAATTAGCAATGGATAAGGAAGAATAAATAGGTGTACTAATCAAAGTCTTTTTGAAAGACGAGAAAATGAATTCACTAAAATGGTAAATATTAGAAAATAAAGGCCTCACTAAAAATCCTCACGGATAAAAGGTATATACGGATGGTTCATAACCTTTTGAGAACACAGCGTCTTTTCTTTGTGTTGTGTTTTCATTACCAATTGAAAATTTTTGCTCTCGGTCACAAACCCTTGAGGAGAGTTCAAATTGAGATCTAAAAAATCCGAAATAACACCTTTCCCTTTCTTTTCATCCGGAAATCAATGTTTGATTGATTTATCCATGCCCTTTAATCGCTATTTTGTGATTTCAAAATAATTTCTCTCTTCTGTTCTAGTATACACTTTCTGATTTAAAGCTTTGTCCGGCCATTAGGTTTTCATCAGTTTTTCTGATAGGTACCCTCCGTAATAATACCTATTCGTATCTAAATAGTCACGAAGTACAAATGTGAACGGATCAAGGTTTTGATGTCTTTGAACACTCATATCAAAATCTGAGTTTCATTCATGTCTGCACTACGTAAATCATTACTCACTAATAGAGCTTACCTCGAAAGATTCTAAACTCAATGCGTAACATAATAGTATTATTTGAACCCTTTCCTCATAATTTATGATCATTAAAAGAAATTACTGAACACACGACAATTTTCGCTATTTATTATGCATGTTTAATCGAAACGTCACTAAGCACAGTCCTCAACTGTAAAGTTAAATCTTTCTGACGCACTATTATCTACTGACCGCGTAGCTTATTTCATCCCACTTTGTTCTTTTTTCCTCACCTCAACATTTTCTCTTTCTTCGGATTTCCCATGCAAAATAGGTATTTGTGCTAGCCCTTTTCTATTAATTACACAGGAAGTATATTTTTGAGCATTTAATGATTATCTCTCCTCCCATACACATATTATGTATTGCAAAGCAGGGAAATATTGCAAAGACAAAAACACTCTATTCTTCCAAAAAATTTGTTCCAAAAGTTTGTGGAAAAATAAAGTTGTTTTTTTTCTTTCAATGACCATCTGATCCATTTTTAGAATTTAGTCTAACAAAGAATTGGATTTAAGGGATGATACACAGTGAAATATTTTCAATAAAATGCAATAAAATATATTAATGGATTAAAAGTATGAGCATACGCTCGTACCATTGAACGTTATGGAAATTAACCACAATTCGTATACATTTTTGTTTTACCTTTTTCAGAATCATAAATTACACGAGAATTTTTATGTAACAATTTTTTGACTTAGGAATATTATGTATTGCAAGCAGGGAAACAAACCACAATGATAGGATAAACAGTTTCCACAATAATCAAACACTACATTTTGTCCTTGGAAGAAAAGTACGGTATTCGAGTAGAAAACCAGCGTGTAACTAAAACCGACAACTGCAAACACTTATTCGAAAAATACGAGAAAATAAATTGCATTTCAAGGCAGAAGAAATAAAAATAAATTGATTTTAAATGGCTGATCTCCTTATATTATGATCTTAATTATAAGGAGATAAGTTTTTAAGTGATTTCAAGTGCCCTTAGATGGGTAGAACTCTCCGTGTTCGTAGAGTATCGAATGAAAGCATTTCAAAAAGCGGTTTACGATGCTGATGCATACTCGCTAAATTCCCTAAATGGGATTGGTGAAAATTAAATTGTATAACCAATGAAGAAAATTGGTGAAGTTGGAAAAATGTAATAATGTATTGTCCTTTAAGTAATTTACCTACCAGATTACGTCTAGGTTCTCTATCCTGCACACATTCACATGTCCCTATGGGTGGAGGTTATAGCGAACCAGCATTGAAGAATGTAACTAATCTTAGGATATTACCACAACATTTTACTAAGTGCTCATGTGCGGAAAAGGCAGAGAAAAATTGTCTATGGACCACAAAAACCTGTGATACACCGTGGCCGAGAACTGTACGAGGGGAGAACGAGTATTTTGTGGGTGCGAGGACATATTTATTCCTGAGATCTAATCAGCCGATATATTGCGAGGTCATAATAATTACTACATCGTCAGAAGTAGACTCGAATATTTTGCATCTTTATAAAAGCATAACAATAAACTTGACTTCCTCTCTTTGTGATTGGAGTACCCCCTATTCCAGCTCTATCAGTAACCTGCAAAACTTTCTAATCGTAAAAATGTAGTATTGTGTACGCATTGTATCTTCTACTAACCAATTATTTAATTTAATCGGTTTTTATGAGACGCACATTAACAATATTACTTTTATTTTAAATTCTCAAACTTTCATTAACCTATCTCATTAAATTTTACATTTAATTTACCAACTTTCCTTTCCTTCTAATGACGCAAATTTTCTTTGAAATGGACCCGCTATTACTCTTCTTCATCAAGGTCTATCATCGTAATCATTTATTATACCATTTGACTTTGTATTGACTCATTCGAGTCGTCTTATCCCCTTTTTTATTCCTCTGTATTGCAGATGCTAAAAATGGTTTGAGACCATTGCTACCGGAAATGTATCTCCATTTACAAAGGCAAATGGATTCTTAATGGTCTATTTAACCTCTCGACAATCAATCGGGAGATTGGGTGGAAAATTGGCGGAGACTTCCAGGGACTCTACTCTTAAGCCGGTCCCTCCCTATAGGAGCGTGAGGAGGAAAGAACATAATAGGTAGATTGAAATACACGTTCATTCCCCCTGTCGATATGTTGCGTGTGTGTGTGGGGGGGATGAGAGTAAAAATTGTACACATGAATGTTGAAAGTTATTAATTTACGTTAATCCATATCCGTTACGTTATCCGATTAATAGAAAGGGACTCAAATTCTCCGGGAAGGTTTGAGGAGAAGAGCTGCTTTCCGATTTGAAATTTGTTGAAATACGTACGGTGAGTAAGAGAGGCATTGGAATGAGGACAGTAAAAGTGGATGGAGGAAGTACAGAGAGGCAGCGGGATGGTGATTAAATACGCTTGAATTATGTCATTGAAGGGAGAATGCTGGGTAAACGAGGAATGGGGTGAAAGAATAGGTTTCATGGATATTTTTGAAGGCGGGTGGAAACTATGAACAGGTATTTGAAAAGGGGAATAGGGTGGTAGAAGACTAAATAGGATCAGCAGGCTTAGACGTAAATTGGATAACGTTACGAATATCAGGTAAAATAAACTTTGCAATCATTTCCACTAATAATTTTTTATTTGGCAAAACTGGTTTTAAAATTATAGTGCTTACGTCGGTCGCGAATGCGACTCTATAGTGTTATGTCAAATGAAAAAAAAAATTGTTTTGTGGAAATGGGTAAAGTGTATTTTACCTGATATGGGTTCAAATAGATTTAAGTGAAGGGGAAGGTGCATAGCGGTATTTCGGAGCCCACAAGGATGTGAAATAATTGTCACGGACAGCCCAAAACGTACCATTACACAAAAGACTACCTGCAACGATAACCTCTTTATTGTTCGTCTATTTCAAAATAATTACCAACGAGTTAAAAGAGGTACCATCACGCAATTCACCGACAGAGCACAGGACGACGGCATCAGGAAATTTGGCAGCGGGGATACACTTTCCAATCCAGCTGGCGTTTTAAGTAGGAGAGTGAAACAACGCCACTTGCCATCGACGGCTTGAAACAAAAGGGCTGCCGAAATCTATTGTTTGCACACTTGGTCGCCAGTAGTAGCGCCAAATGATGTCAGCTAGGAGCAAGCGTGATGACCCCACGACGTCAATTGCATGAGCAGAAGGCGACGTGGAACTTCGGAAATACATTTCGGATCAAAGGGGTTGAGGTGGGCGGAGCGCACTGGGTTAGTCACTCAGAAATTAGCCAGCGCTCCCTTTTCGTCAGCAAAACGAGGGCGCATCATCGTCCAAAAAGAGTCAGCCCGCCCCCGACAGACTGATCGAGTGAAAACGTTGGTCGGTTCGAATGTAGGAAAGAATGCCTGTAACGTAACGCTGCAGGCTAGGAAAATTCATTCCGGAATGAATAATGGTGGTTAATTTTAAAATACTGTACAATGCTAATTCTCTCGAACCCTTATTGCTCTTCTTCTCCCATTCTATTCGAATTAATCCACATACGTTTGTTCCTTGCTCTTCCTCGGGGGATATTCCTATCTATTATGTTTTTTTAGAAATACATTATGCCTCAGGTTTTGTCTACCTCAACAGGCTTTTACTTCACATTGTATTCTACGAGACTCTTTACTCAGCTACTCCTCAGCGTTCTTCTTCGGCATGAAATGAAAAAGAAATTTGTGATATTGCACATACTTGGTGTGAGGAATATTAACAACGCATTTTTTTTCTTTTTCATAATGGAACTATCCCACAAAGGCAGGCCTCAAGGCTTTGCAACAATACCTCCCTGTTTCGCATTCCCGAAGGATCTTAAACAGAAAACTCCTCATCTCACCCGTAATAAAAATTAATTTACTCCAATATAATTTCCAACATTCTACGGCGTAGTTAAAGCGAAAAAAAGAGTATCGTGAAAATAAAAAAAGCTGATATGGCTGATTTAAATTTGTTCATGCATATATTCATTTGTTCAAGGAAATTTTGAAACTCATCTCACATGCAGCTGAAGCAGAGATAAATCGATTAAATTAATCAAAGATATCGATTTTCTAATTAATTTTTCAATAAATATTTCTTGAACATGCCATATTCTTAATGGGCTCTAATGGAGGACTCGAAAGTTACTCCTATCGTAACATATTTTAAGCAAGATACCAGCACATCCAAGACTCTTTATAAAAACATTATTTAGATCACATGGGCTGTTCCGATTCTTCCTGTTAATTAATATTATCACCATTTCCATTTTATTTCTTAGATATTTGCATTTTAAATTTCAATATTTAAAAAAATATCCTTTGAATGTCAAACTGTTTCAGTTGGAAGCGTTTCCTTGGTACCATAAACAGCATAGGCGAGATTGTAGAGGTAAATAATTATTCTATAATATACAATATTACTGTATTGAAATAACTAATATATAAGTAGGTATATGGACCAAAATCATGATTACACATTCATTCGGACACTTACGAAAGCCTGTATAAAACGAGAAACAAATTATCAAAAGTGTTAAGCGTCTGGACATTTCGCTCATAATACATGATTTCTTTCACATTCAATCTCATTTGGAAATTATTATGAGTGTTATTGATTTTAACTATAAGTTATGAGGTATTTTAATAAGGTCTTTAAAGAATTATGTTAAATAGAAATGAAGCAGATAGACTTTAAGTAGCAGCAGGATCTTCCAGTATACACCTCAATCCAAAAGGAGTTGGCCGATTTACATGATTGACAATGCAGGGAATGTACGCGAATGTAAACCTATAACAATAAAACTCTTGTGACGTATTTCAGGAAACTATAAACATTTTCCCTTTGAAAACAAAATATTTAGGTGGGCTATTTACGATCTTACTTAAAATCGCAGTCGTTTTCACAGATATTGTCCATTGAGTTATTCGTTTACAAATGCTCTTTTATTCTCCCCGATTTTGAAAAAGAAAATAATGTGGTTTTGGAACTGCATCATCAAACACGATGGAAGAAAACACAAAAGGATTCCTCCAAACTTAAGCATCCTCGTAATATAACGGGAGGCACTAGTTAGTTATCACCCTACCATCCCCGAGAATGAAACAAACGACTTCTCGGGTCTTCATTTGTTCTTCGGTGGTGGCTTCGGATTATCGCAAATGTTTCCTTCCGAAATAGCGAACCGAGGGGGAGGAAACATTAGCATAGCAATTTACCCATAAACCTCCGCGACTAGACCACACGCTCCGCTTAGCGTCGCCACCGTCACTTTTAGCCTTTCCTCTCTCTCTCTCTCTCTCTATCTATCTCCCTCTCCCTCCCTCCATCCAACCCTCCAACTCCCCCCGCCCCCCCNCCCTCCAACTCCCCCCGCCTCCCCCACCCTTCTCCGACCGCCCTCCCCGCTGACCCAACAGCTAGCGCGGAATATCGAAAGCAATTTTGTCTTCAGACACACCACAGTCCGAGTTAGGAACGGTTGTGAGGGAGCTTTTTCCGCGGGAAGGAGGAGGAGTTCGCATCCGGGCTTTTTAAGGGAAGACGAAGACGTGGGTAGTTAGTTTACGGTAGAGCTCCCTCACTCGCGCGCACGAGAAAGAGAGAGAGAGAGGCGCCTCTTCGCCCAGCGAGTAACACAAACGCCTCCGAGGGCGGAAAAAAAGTGACAGTCCGGGACCGGGAGAGAAGACGAAAGAAAATCAAACCGTCCATCCTCGAAACCCTTCTGCGACCGGCGGATTTTGTTTCTGCACTTTTTTGGTGGGGGGAGAGGCGTACTGCGCGCGCGGACTGCGAAGCATCCGAACGAGCGATTTCTCATACGAGCAGAGTGAAAACCATCGTCGTCGAAAAAAAGACTTCCCGACTCTGAGAGAGGAGGGAAAAGGAGAAAAGTTCGCTCGGTGGTCAGGTCAAGGAAGGTGAGTCCCCCTTTTTTCTTGTCTCTCTCTCTCTCTCTCCCTGTTGTCTTGTTGTGTTCTTTTTTCCTTGTCGAGAAACAAGCCGGCCGGGGCTTTCAACTGCGTGGGTGGCGTCCCCACGGCAGCGGTCGCCTGACCCATTAAAGTCGCGGGTTCGAAGCTCCCTCCCGGAACCCCTTAGCTGCCGTGTGTTACGACTGGTTTTTTGCTCGTGATTTTGCCATTGCAGTGCCTCGCCTATAGTCAATTGATGCTCGGCGTACGCTATGCTTGAGCGTCAAACTTAAATGTTGGTGTTGTTTACCTACTCCGGTTATCGACTCTAGCTAAAGACCATCTGTCAAAACGGATTGAAGGGTTAAGTTTTATCATATTCACTGTGATTATTCAACATCCAAGCGAGAACGGTTGTTTGCAAAAATTAATACTGGAAATGTTACGAAAACTCGGTGATAATGAACTATTGTTTATTTTAAAACAAACAAAAATATTTGTGTTGTGATGCTTTTATTGTTAATTACATTTTTTTTAATGTTTTAAGTTTTACGCATCTATTTTTTCCATTTCATATGAAATAATAGTCGCTATTACGAAGGTATTCTAACAATAAGTTGAGTGCCGTGGTAAAATTAAGGTGCACTTACTAGCTTCTTAAGTGAAGAGTGACGTTTCCACCTATCTCTTATGTGCACCCATCTACTGGTATGCTATTTTGTGCAAAGTTGTCATCATCAAAGATTATAGCTGAGTTGAGGGTCGGGAACCTACTTCAGTGTGGGTTTGACGTCTCCACCAACTCCTCAAGTAGGTAAACACGTAATGTTGAGAGCGGCATTGCTGAATGCAAAACAGTGTAGCCACGGCGAAAGTAGCAGCCCTTACGGGGACGAAGCGACCCAGAATCGTCTCGAACCGCCGCCGCCGGAGCAAAATTTCGAGCTTGCGACGCTGAGTGGTGTTTATCCTCGAGAAAACTCACGGGGGAGACGCCGGCCGTGTTTTGTTCCGCCGGCTTCCCGCCCCCGCGGATTCGAAAACGTCCAGAGTCGTGGGGGAGGGGGAGGGCAATCCGTTCCTCCTCCCCTCGCCATCCCCCTCCGCCATTCTCTCAACTCGCTCCGCCCCGCCACTTAAACCCCAACCACCCACCCACCTACCCCGTTCCCCCTTACTCTCCCACCCCTCCCCCCACCCCCTCACCCAAACCAGGCCATTCCAACCCGTCTTGCCCCAGCGAAAGGCCTCCCCCGCCACCATCCTGAGGGCGGCCCCCTCTCTTCCAACGAGTCAAGGTCAAACTGGGTGCCCGCTCTTGGAGAAGTTCTGTTCCATCCTTTTATTTCCTTCCTCTCCGCTGCTGCCACGAGGAAGATGGGGGTGGGGGGCGAAGTGATACCTATTCTCTCCGTCGGCGCACCTTTCTTTCAACCCCTCGGGGAGGTGGG